>APFE030930619.1:261025-281435 GCA_000404065.3 Pinus taeda
TAACACCTCACCTGTCACATTTGCTTCATGATTGTTTTCTTGTTGTGCATCTCCTTATTTTCCCTTCCGAGATCTACAGTCTTTCTTTAGGTGTCCTTTCTTTCCGCATTTCCAACACACTATCCTTGATCTAGATTTAGATATGCCTTTCCTTGATTTATTGCGATATCCTGAGCTCTTTCCTCTTTCCATTTTTCTTCCCCTAGACTCTGCACTCAAATCATTACCTAATGTCTCACCGGAGCTTTTTTGTCGCATTTCCTCGCTAAGGATAGCACCGATAACATCATCAAACTTTAAAGTACCAGATCCAGAAATAGAGTTACTAATGGCCCTTACTAAACCATTCCAACTTTTTGGTAATGAGAATAAGAATAACAGAGCTCTAACTTCATCATCAAATTTTACCCCTACAGAACATAACTAACTTGTAGCAGTATTAAAATCGTTTAAATGGTCTACAATAGATCCACCTTCCGACATCTTCATATTAAATAATTGTTTCATAAGAAATACCTTGTCTGAGGCTGAGGGTTTTTCATATAATCTCTCCAACGCCTTAATCAAACCCTCTGTCGTTGTTTCCTTCTAAATATTTAAGGCGACTGATGCTGCGAGGCACAACCGTATTGTTCCGAGTGCCTTTCTATCAAGAAGGTTCCATTCCTCATCTATCATACCCATTGGCATCTTTACTTTTCTGCCCAATGGTAGGTATAGATCTTTCTGATATAGATAATCTTCCATCTGCATCCTCCACTGAGAGAAGTTGGCCGTTAAATTTCTCGACCCTAAACTTACCATCTTCCATCATCGCTCCCACTCGAACGAGGAACCCTTCTTTTCTACAAGTTTATCAGCCAAATAGACCTTCGGATCTGATACTAGTTGTTATAAAATTATATATTATGGAGCAATGGAACACATAAAATATTGCAGAAATATAAACACAGAAAACACATAAAACAATAGAGACAGAGATATATGTGGTTCACCCAGTTTGGGCTACGTCCACCTCGTACAGCCAGTCCTTCATTTATATTATCCAACAAAATGAAGAGACACAACCTACAGCAGATCCGCTGTAATATCCTCTGTTTTCTCTCACAGTCTCACCTCTCTGTTTCTCGGTCATAATACATGTCTATTTACACAGCTTCAAATACAATGCCTTCTAGGGAAAAAAACCCTAAACTAAACATAAGTTCTACCATCAGATCATCCGCCTAATGAACGACCTAGATTGACTAGAAATTACTATACTTTTACAAGGCAATTTTACATTCGTTTTTAGCTTCGGGGGACCACTGGCCCACGGACCCCCCAGCTGGGGGGGATCGGCCCCCCCGGACCCCCACGGGGGGGACAAGTCCCCCCCGCACCGCCCCTCGTGGAGGGGTGTACAAACTTTCTGGGGTATACATCCAGCTGAAACAAAGACCTCTGAACAATCATGCTCCACATCCAACACTAAATTAGCTAATTTCCTTTCTGGATTAGAATGTTCAACAATTTGACTATCTACTTTGGCTTCCAAATCAATATTGTCATCTTGAAATTCATCTTTGGATTGTAGGAAAATTCCAATCTATTTATCATTTCAAAACACCTGCCAATACCTCATGTTATCAGGTACAGTTGGTCGGTGTTTTACCTTCAGTACATATTCTTGATTAGGATAAGGCATTTTGCAAGAGCTAGCTGAAAAAGCTAGATTTTTTGCAATGATTTTTTGTTTTCTAGGAATTTCAGAAAGATCATATTCAAGAAAACTCTCTTGGAAGTTAAGCACAACATTTTTGTATGCTCTCATCCTAGGATGTTTGGCTGAATATTCTCCTTTAATTTGTCTCATAATTAATTCAACATCCCCTTGAATGGAGATTCTTTTAGCACCTATTTTTTTAACAAATGCAATCCTAAAATGAGGGCTTCATACTCTGCTATGTTATTAGTACATTGAAAATTAAGCTTATATGAGTGACCTTCAACATGATTATTTCCTGTGTTCACTACCCAAATTCTTGTCCAGAACCATCTTTGCTACAGGAGCCATAAAAACTCATGTTCCAAAGGGGTTCAGGAGGAGTATTCAGTTCTGTTATTTGTGTATGGGTTGGGTTTGTTTCAGAAATTTTAGTTTCAGCATTGATCACTTGAGCGTTGATATCCCCATCATTGTAAAGAATAAAAGAATCCAAATTTGAATGAACATAATAAAGTGGATAGTTGTGGGGCTTGTCTTGACTACTCACCATGAATTTCATTAAGGTTTCCTTATACAGTCTTCTTTGCTGCCAAAAAACTTGTATGGTAGCAAAGGTCATATCCATTTGCAAGGTACCTTGTATTTTTTCTCCCCATGAGCGTGACAACAACATGCCATACTTAGGGGTAATCTTTGCAACCACTTTGTCCATTACTAGACTTTTGGCAGGGATTTGAGCCAAAGTAGCACATAGGTCTTTGATAAGACCTAGGCATCTGACTTTATTGGAATTAAAGGAATACAGATCTTTGTAAGGCCTACTAATGTCAAGTTCTAATTTCTCCATAACATCTTTAGGCATTAAATTATTGGATGCACTTGAATCTAGCATAGCATTATGGAGAATTTTGTCATGAATATTCAAGCTGACATAGAATGGAGGAACTCCTCCTTTCTATTGTTTGCCTTCAACTTCTGGTCCAAATAAGAGTTCAAGTTGGTCATCACTCAGATTTACAAAATCAGTGTTTTCACCAATGTTTAAATATTTCATTACTTGGGGTCTATACATGGTTTTGTTCATTAATTCTATGAGAGGAATGGGGATCTTCAATTTTCCCAGTTCATTCTCAATCTTGAACAATGTTTGAATCTTAATTAAGTTAGGAAGTTCATATTGATCTGTGATTTGTTTTGTCATAAGCTCTTTTTGTTGACTAGTGGTTGGGACATATGTTTGAGTAGTTTTGGAAAAATTGTCAACTATCTTCTTGACAAGTATTTCTACCTTTTTCTTACCAGAATTATCCATAGTTTTCTTAGGAATACTGTCTGTGGTTTTCCTAGGTTCAATTTTAGATGACTTTTTGGCCCGATTATCTGATCTCTTTGGGTTGAGAGTGTCTAGATTTTTTTTGCTCCTAAGGTTTTACTGCCTATGGAATTCCATTATGGAATTTTTAAACCCTTGTTTATATTCAGCTGACTCTTCAGAATCTAATTCAGTTTGGGCTAGGAGAAAAAGTTCTTGTTTTTCTTGAGTGAGGAAAATTGTTTCATCATCGTTTATCCCCATGAGATTTATTTGATTATCATCCAAATATTCTACAATATTCCCTTCATCATCTATATAATTTTCCTGGAAAGGAGGCTGAACCTACTATTCTGGACCCTTTTGTTCTCTTTGTTTGGTTTCGGGGACATTTCTTCTAAAGTTTTGGTTTTTATTTTGAGCAGCATTTTGGTTTTCTCTCACCTAAGTTTGGTCATTTAGGTTTACCCTCTGCATCATTTGATTCACTACTTTCACTAAGTTGTCAATTTTATGATCAACAACAGAAGTAGAAGGCTATTCATTTATGGTAACCCTGTGCATTCATATTTTAATTTGGCTTTCTTGGCTAGAATATTAGCTTCAACTTTGATAGCATTTACTTTCACTTCTTCCAAAGTTTGTTGATTTGGGGTAGCATCGGATGTGCTCTAGCCACGAAATTTGGTGGAGAGGTTGGGGCACATGAGATGTCCAATACCTAGAAAGGGTTTAGGCAGATTCTAAACAGATAAGGAGATATTAAAAAAATTAATATTTTTAATGGAGTCCCTAAGTCTAAACTTAGGGAAAATAAAATATTAATGTGTCTAAATATGAATTTGTGTTAGAGTGGTCCAAAAGACGTGGATCAAGCTAGATCTTATCTTAGTCATTGATTAGGGTCTTAATCTCAGTTGTTGAGATGTCAACAGGAAAAGTATAAGTGGAGGCTCGAGGGTCACTTGGAGAACACACTAGAATGATCAGTGATTCTATTCTCTAGAGCAGGGTTTGCTAAGAGAGATAGAATCAGTGATCGAAGAATAGCTAAGGGACATTGAGTACAAAGATATAGAGAGGCATAGATAGTGTCAGGAGTGTAGCAGAGCAGCCAGAGAAAGGGATGCAGGAGCAGCCAGTGCTAACACAGGGACACGCAGAGGCAACCAAGTGTTGCGCACAGCAACAGAGAGGCCAACGTAGCTGACACATAGGCCTAGAGAGCTGATGCAGGGCCTCCTGGGGTTGATGCAAGCCAAGATAGGCTAACGCAAGGTCAATGCTGGGGTAGCTGAGGCTGACATAGTCTAGACAGGCAGACATTGGGGTTTTTGGGGCAGATTTCAACTAAGGAGTTGCTGGAAGGATTATCGGGGTTTTAGCCAGGAGATTTGTCAAAAGCTAAGCAATATTACTGCCAAGGAAATTATCTATTGGGTAGGCTAGTTTCAGCACCTAGATTGTACTCAGATATTTCTTAATATGAAAACCCTCAAATAGTTGCACCGGATTTCCAACATTGGGTTTTTTCTGGGGATATTAGTCCAAAAATAACAATGTCATATGGTGTGATTGTTTCTGTTTATTTTAGTTGTTGATCTGTAATATGTTGAGTATGCACTAGTGTTTATTTTTAGTATTTACATTGTAAAGAACTTGTTAACGAAAATAACAAGTAGGTAGGAATAAATCAAATAAAGTTCATGGAGGGTTTTAACTAAGTAAACTTAGAAACTTCAACGAAGTTGTCGGGTCTCTTTCTCTGAGTTGATATTCCATGACTACATCGAAACCATCTGTAAAATCAATCAAAGCCAAGCCAGGGGAGGGCTTGATGTCTTGTGGAATGACATTGTTAACAATATTAAACCGTTCACAATACTATTCCACTCTTTCATTTGGTTTTATTTTCAGTCTTATATATTCATTTAGGAGTTGAAGTGGGTTCTTCTTTATCTCCCATCTAGCTAAAAGGGTTTGATGGAAAGCATCAAGGTTGGCTATACTTCCTACAAACGAACCCCTAAACCATTTCTTGACATCACCTCCTCAACTCTGAGCAAAAAATATCATTTTAAAATCAACTTCATCTACCTCTTAAAGGTCAAACATAGCATTCATCCTATCCACATGTTGCTAAGCAGTATGGGAGCCAGTATTATCAAATGTCATAATTTTGTACTGGTAATCTGTAGGCATAACATTTAGCTGGCCTAGTAACACCAAGGGTGCATACCTACTTCCCATAGCTGGTATGTTAGATTGACTAGAAAATTGACCTGTGATAGGTGTAGTTGATATAACTACAAGGACAGTGGGAATAATAGTTTGAGCTATTACAGGTGAGGAAGTAGAAACTAAGAATGAGTAGGATAGGGAGGCTGCAGATGAAATGACTGGGAAGACTGACTAGACAAAGAGGCTGTTGCAACTGTTAAAGCATAAAATTCAATAGATTGTTGAATAAAATCTTCTTCAATAGCTTGGTCCAACACTGAAACTAGACCTTGTAATTTGTCAAATTTTTGTAAAGATTCAAGATCAGGATCTGTTTCAAGGAATTGGGTTTGGGGTATGTATGGTTTCAGTATGGCTTTATCAACGAAAATTTGATCTACAAAAGCCTCAGATTTTGATCTAAACAAACTTTGCTAGAAAGGAAAATCAAACTCTATATCCTGAATAGTTTCAAATTTCTCTGGAAGAGAATTAGACCTTGATAAAGGACTATTCTCAAGGAGAGAATGGAATCTAGACAGAGGACTATTACTACCTTGAATCTCTGTAAAACTTTTCTTTCTCACCAATTTCTCAAGGTTATCTGCAAATTCAGCAGGGTTGGGGTGACGGTGAGATCTAGTGAAAATTATTTTGGGAGCGAGGGCTATGAAAATCATCACACAAATAAAAATCAGAATCATTGACACACTAAATATATACAAAATAACAACCTCAATAATGTATTTCATAATGATATAATAGTTTCTTATTGAAATATTCATTTAAAACCAGGGAATAATAAGGTTTTGGATTAAAAAGTATTCGTCCCCAATATGGTCGCCACTATGTTGTCATTCTGTATTTTTGAGGTTAAGGGACTAAACACATAGACAGCATCAAAACCACCTTGGAAGCTGGGATCTAGCCCTGCTAGCTTCAGAGAGAGATCTCTCTGTTTAATTTAGATTTATTTAAGTGCAAGTTTTAGGCTAGTTATAATTGCACTTGTTTGCTTTGTTTGAAAGGTTTGGTTGATTTGGGTGTTATAATTCAATTGGGATATGGAGTCTATAAACTAAACTAGATTTTGCATCAATTTTTAGAGGAGTTCTCGCAAGGCAAGCTAGGTTGCACTAACTCGATATTTTCATAAATTAAATGAATTGTGGAATAGTAGAAGTATAAGGTTCATTAGAAACCAAGGAGAAATTAAGAATTCCTTGACCTGAATTTAGTAGAGAAAATTAAAATTAACAACATCCAAAATACGGCACTCTAGATAACGAATCTTATTTATCACATTTTCTGTTGATTAATTAAAAAATTTAGAATAATAGAGAAAGGAGAAACAGTGTTCAAACAAATAGATAGAAGATAAAAATCACCATTTAGTGCACCACATGAATCCTGTGAAAGGTCCTTGTATTATTGAGGCTGTAGTGCTTTGAAAATTTACAATATGAAGAAGGAAATTACATTCGGAAATCAACCCTTAATACTTCGAACAATGAAGTATTTATAATGAAAAATTACAAAAATGCTTTACAAAATCGTTGTCAAACTGATAGTGTATTATTAGCCTAATTACAAACTATATCATCTAATTTTGATAAAAGAATATGCCACTTAGGTCGTTGAAGAGAATGGTGGCCCTATTTTGATAGTTTCGGTTGCTGAGTCATCCCTAAACAGTGTGCGACGATGAACTGACCCTCGTGTTGCCTGATGCACTGGCATGTTGTTTTACTGCTCCTAAGATACCCTTCAATCCAGTAAATCAACCAATTCCTCCCATCTCTTTTCATCTGGCACTGTCAACTTTGTTACTCTGCGGTAAATTTTATCTACCTCTATCTATTTGGCGAAAGTTGGCTTTATAGTAAAAATATGTTTTACCTCATTCTACACATGGAAATTGTTTGACATGGTCTCCAGAAATGCCTTTGTTGTCATACTTCATTTAATTCCATTGACCGTAATGTTGCTTTTAGCCACTTCTTTCATCTTCAGGATATAATATTCTTGAGTGATCAACTTGTCATTTATGACATAGATATTGGGCATTCCCTTTGGCATTAAGGCTTCAATTCTATTTGTAAACCTGTTTACTTGCAGCTCTAAAGTTTCACCCCTTTCTTCCAACTGATCAGTGAGATTTCTCTTTGTCAAGACTTTCTTGACTTCCAAAATGGTGGTAGTTCTATCACTAACTCCTACTTCCTTCAGCTCATATCTTGACTTTGAGTTTAAGAACTTAATTACATTAGCAGCTTCTGTTTGCATCTCTCCCAACTTTTCTCTTCCTTGCACAATAGTTTCTGTAGCCTTCTCTATTAACTCTTTCTACTCAAATATGATTTGGATAGAAGGAAAAATCCCATTCATAGAGTCTAATATATTCATCCAAATAGTTTCCTTCGTTTGGGCCAAGGTCTGATCAATTGAAGTGTCTCTCTCTACCCAGTGCAAATTTCCAATAGTCTCTGGGTTTTCTCCAATTCAATAGTCCAAGCAGCTTCAACCTTAGCTCTTTGCACTTCCAAAGATTTGATTTGGCTTTGTCAAGTCTCAATCTCCTTTGATTGTAGTGACATGTTTTGTAGTTTCTGGTTTACCTATTGAGCACTTGCAGTCTGAGTGGAAGAAGTAGCAACAATGGTTTCTCCTATTGATGGAAGCTAATAAATATGTACAACATCTAGGGGGACAATGAACATCTTCAAACTATCTTCCTTCTCTTTTATTAGTTTCTCCAACTCTGCCTCCATATACATAATCTGTACATTTTGTTCTATGATTAATTTTATCATACCTGCTTTCTATGCTTCCCCTTCCTCAATATCTTTGGTCATTTGATCTTCTATGGCTGGAAGCTTGAGCTCCTTCCTCAATACTGCAATGTCCAAATTTTTCTTTCTAACAATCTCCGCAGCGACATTGCCATCTTTAGGGTCATACCCTATCTTGATCACCAAGTCTTCCAAAGACTTGATCCTGTTATCTTTGGCCAAGGAAGAGACTTTTTCCATCTTCAACTGTGACTAGACATTTGCAAAAGAAACCTACAATTTAGATAAGGACATTGCAGTGTTAGTTAGAGTGGAGGATACCATTTCACTAGTCTTCTTGTGCATGTCCATTTTATGAATGGGATGTATATCCTTTGTGCTGAACTCAAAGGTGGTGCTCTTATAGTCTGCTGTTGATTTTGGTTGTGGAATTTGGGCCACAAGAAAGGCCATCTGCATTTTTCCATGCTTGGTATCAAAGAATGACATAAACCTACTCTATGAGCTGGAGGTTTTCTTCTAGAATTGGTTATCAGTGTTGTTTTTCAGAATTTCATAACGGAGCTTTATCTCTTTATACCTATCAAAAATTGTCTTCTCTTTTTCTGTTTGGACAATTTGTGTTTCCAACTCAGTTTCCTTGTGACCTTTCGAACATGAAGGTTCAGAATGAGATGTTATGAATCTTTTAGTTGTAGGTGGTGAATCTGTGATGATGAAGGCTTCCTTCTCTTCAATTTCTTTTTCCAAATCTACTCTGAGAGTTACCTTTTCTCTCTTCCTATAGCTGATTTTGAATCCTTTGGCTTCCCTTCCTGTTATAGATGATGATCCTTCCTCCATCTGTCTTTTTCTTAATTTTTCCTAAAGAATAGGAGTTTGCAAACTGGAAGTAGAAACAAGCTGCTCTTCAGCTTCCTGCAAGGTATTTTCTGACCACTCCAGCTAATATTCATATTTCTCTATGTCTAGCCTTGAAGTATGAATGTAAGAAGTGTTTTTGTTCTCCACTCTGAGTTTTGAGATGATGCCACAAGGGTCATAAGACCATGTAAAGCTCAAATTGAACTTCATTTCCTTTAGTATTCTATCTACCTCCTCATCTTTGTTCTTGTGTTGCACACAAATAGGCCCACCTGTGTCTTTATCTTGAATTGTGCCTTGTTCTTGACCACTACAAAGTGGATTTCATCTGAATTTAGCATCTGCTTGATATATTCCAGGAAAAAAATCCTCATTGGGAGGTATTTGGGGAGTTTGTAGGGGTCCAATTCACAGCCATACACTCTAATCTTTGTGTATTTTGATATATATACCAATCACCAGTCTTTGCTTGGTCTAATAGATGCATAATTCTCTTGATTTCCTCACTAATTCTGGGTTGTACAACACTGTTGAGAATGTCATGGTTGGATGAACAAAGTCTTCAATAAATTGCTTGTAGGTGAATTCCTGTTGTTTTTTCATGACCAGTGAGGTCCGAAAGATTACTGGTTGTTGGTTCCTTGCATCATCCAACTTCTGTAATGCAAAATTGAACTTGTCTGCTTGCTAATAGAGGAACGTATAAATCAAAACAGAGGTGTAATTGAGCACCTCCTCTGTAGGAAGCTTAATAATTTGCTCATGGATATTGTCAGCCAAGAATTGATTGAAGTTGAACATGATGGAGGGCTTGTTGTCTGTTGAAAATATGGAGAGGAATCCTAAAATGGGCTCATCTACCCACTAATCAGAATGATAGCCCAAAATGTAAGAAATCATGGAAATAATCTTCTTGGCCTGATCAGGGAAAATGGAAGAAGGATATGATTCTTTTTGGGTAATTGGGTATTCTCTGACAAGAAAATCTCAAAAATTATGGCTCTGGTGGAAAATTCCAACTTTTGATAAAGTTGGGTGAGGGCTTTTAGGGAGAAAGGGGCAACATTTTCCACCGTGGAGGTCAACATAATATGGTCAATGGACTGGGCTATCTTGGTGAAAAGAATGTCACCTGTAGGGCCAATAATGGCTCTCTGGGCAGGGACATAGCAAGCTTTATACCTTCTGGTAAATTCTCAGGCTTGGAATGTCAAAGGGAAAATATAATGGGGGAGCTGGACTCCCGAAGCCCAATTTCATCACTATTGTCTTTATGCTTATCCTCTAACCAACAATATAGTTCCAGAAAGTTGCAGCCACATTGAGTATCATTTATCCTGTAATCTCTATTCGCTAATGGTATATGATTTAAATCTGCGGAAGGGGGAATTAAATAATTAATGGTTCTATCTTGGGTCTTAGTCTTAGGAGGCATGACTACAAATAATCTATGAAACGGATGAATTTGCAGAGGATGATTACCGAGGTCAGCAAAATAATAGGGTTTTAGGTGAAAATGGAAAGAAAAGTTAGTGTATGTAGTAGTCCTCACCGCAGAAATGCTCTGATGGAGATCGTTGTGGGAAATTATGAATAACAAAAATAATCAAGAGTGGAAGGGGTGAGAATGACAACCTCAGAGGTATTTTAAACACTGTGTCAAACATCTCGTTGGAAATGGTGCACGACCGTTAGGCTTAACGGTTACCCAGGATAAATCAAAATAAATAAAGAATGATTATTTGGTTGGGAACGTATTCAATTGGTCCAACGGTCATGCCATGTTGCGGGTGATGAGTGGTGGGACGCGAAAGGATGGATAAGGGAAAGGCAGTTTCCAGAGGGGGTAGTCGGTGGTTAACGGTTTCAGTGGGGCAAGGGGGCAATCACCAAAATGCACCATGTAAGGGATGGGTCTCAGTGGGAGAAACCACTTTCCAGACCCACCGCACTTCCCCCCCCTCCAGCGGTAACAAAAAAATGGTAGGGGGGGAGAAAAAGGATGAGGGTCATGGACGAAGTGGGGGACCAGATCCTGAGGCGCTCAATGCTACTAAACTTTAATCATAAGCGACAAACAATATCTGTCCTTATGTGCTTTTAATATTAGCTTTTCCAACTTAGGATAAGGATGAATGATGAATAATATGAAATATTTTATCCATAGTGCGCACATTTCCCTTTTAAACTTAGGATAAGGGACATATAATGAAACATTTTAAAGTCTTTATCTCATCATGCACATTGCGGCATTTTATGTTATCCTCAAAACTTAAGATTATTTTGAATATGAAAATATTTTCCAAATCACCTAATCTACCTACCCTTAGCTAAACTAGCATTTTTTTATTTTTGTTTCTAAGGTGCCCTTAGACTAGCAAACCCATTTTTATTTTTCTTTTATGCATAATGAAAAACTATCTCACCTATCCCTTATTTCTCCCATTGATCCAGATTAAACAATTAGATCAAAGTCATTTTCTACCTAACTAATGATTTACCCATATTAAACTTTTGGGTAAAACTTTATTCCTTATCTTAATTTACAGAAATTGAAAGGAGTTTAATCATGATTAAACTAAGACTAGTGATTGTGGAATTTTGAACAACCTACACACAACTTTTATTTTACAAAAATAAAGAAAAAACTATCTATGAGTAGTAGCATTTAGACTTGCAACACTTTCAGTATTATTCTTTTTTACTTTCTTTCTTTTGGTGGGGTTCAATCTTTCCTTGTTTTTGAATATTCTTATTTTTTCTCTTTTTTTTTTTTTTTTCTTTATACCCTCTTTTCATTTTTTATTCTATTTTTCTTTTCATTTGAAATCCTTGGCAAATTGATAAGTATTTACAAAATAACATTCCTGAGATACAATACTCAATTACCTTGAGATCCTATAAATTATATGCCCTAACACAGGGCTTGGAACAATCAGCCTCAAATTGGAAAATTGTGGTTCGGATTATCCATAGTATTGAGTGTATTTTGTCGACGTTTTGAATCCTAAAGTGGATCCATCTTTAGGACATAAATTTGACGATACATTGAAGGAGGATTTTATCGACCAGAATCAGATAAATACCAATTCATAAACAAAAACACAAAAAGCTTACTAATATTAATAAACCTAAGTCTACATGAAATAATTAATAAATTAAAATTTGTATAATTATATGTATTTATTTCATTAATTAATTCTTAATTTCTTGGTCTTCCAGACCTTCTTCTACATGATGTTTTATATCTCCCACAACTAAGGAGAAACTTGTTGTCCTTGGTCTGCATCTGCTAGCAAGGACACTCCATTCATATGTGTGATCACAAGGTTGAGGTGAGAAAAGCATCAGATCAATCACTTGTCATGACGGGGATAGAAGAAGAAAGACTTCTCAAGCTGCAAGGTACCTTTGCTCGTGTGCAAAATTTCTCATACAGTCCTCATTATGATGAAGGTACATTTCCATCAAGTCTATTATGGCATGCAAGATTTGGACACTTGAACTATGACAACCTTTAATTGTTGAAGAAAAATGGTGTTACTGTTTTGCCTACAATTCCTAGGAAACTTAAGCAATGTGATGCTTGCATTCTAGGAAAGCATAGCAAACAGTCTTTTCATGATTCACATTCAAGAGCACATAGAAAACTTGAACTCATTCATTCAGATTTATGCAGTCCAATGATTGTTTCTTCTACAAATGGAAATAAATATATGATGACATTTATTGATGACTACACCAGAATGTGTTGGGTTTATTTTTAAAGAACAAATATGATGCTTTTCAAACATTCAAGAACTTTCATACATGGATTGAAAATGATGCACAATCTCATATTAGCTCTATTCACACTGATAATAGAAAAGAATACACTTCAAATGAATTTGAAAACTATCTTTTCTAGCATGTGATCAAACATCAAACAATTGTGCCTTATAATCCCCAACAAAACGGAGTAGCTGAAAGAATGAATAGGACAGTCTTAAATATGGTATGTTCCATGAAGTTTGTCAAGAATGTAAAATTGATGTTTTGGGTTGATGCATTTCTATGTGTTGTATATGTAAAGAATAGATTTCCATCTAATTCTATTAGAAACAAGGCTCCTTATCAAATGCGGCATGGCCACATTCCTTCAGTAAAGCATCTTAGGGTCTTTGGTTCCACCTGCTATGCCTTGATACCAAAGGTACACATAAAAAAACTTGGTGCAAAGAATTGTAAGTGTATCTTCTTGGGGTATTCAAATACCTCCAAAGCATATTGTCTCTATGATGATGTTAATAAAAAAATTGTTGTATCTAGAGATGTAATCTTTCTTGAATCTTCCAAACTTGACAATGTTGTTGAGCAACAACTTGATCACTTAGACAGATTCGAACATGCAAAATCATTTCAAGAATTTGATAATCAAATTCCATATCTTGAAGGGGGGTCCCTTATATACTGTATCAATCTGTGGAATCTTCTTCTGAAGCACTCTCTCCCTTGGGAGTCTCAATCTTGATTCAGTCCCAACTCAGTCAACTGAGCAGCCTGAACCATCTCATAAAGGTCCCCCAAAGTGGCTAACAAAGGCACTTAAAAGTGTTCATCCCGATGAGGTTGGAAAGACAGGAACAAGAACTCCAACCACGCAAAATGGAGGTGATGTAGATGATTCTAATTCACCTATTGATATGGATGTTTCTTATGATCTTGAACTAAATTTGTCTATATATTTTGAACCAACTTCCTTCAAAGAAGTCGCTTCTCATGATGAATGGAAAGAATTGATGCAAAAGGAGTATGATGCCTTGATAAAGAATGGCTCTTAGAAGTTAGTTGATCCTCCATTGGGAGCCAGACCAATTGGCTCTAAATGGGTCTACAAGAACAAGTATAAATTTGATGGCTCACTTGACAAACACAAAGCCAAGCTTGTGGCAAAAGGTTTTGCACAGAAAAAAGGGGTCGATTATGAGGAGACTTTTCCCCCATAGCAAAATGGGTTACCATCCAGACACTCTTTGCCTTAGCATCTCAGAACAATTGGAAAGTCCAACAAATGGATCTAAAAAGTGCTTTTTGAATGGAGATCTTAAAGAGAATTTTTTTATGTCGCAGCCTGAAGGATTTGTTGTGAAGAGACATGAACATAGAGTATGAAAACTTGTGAAATCCTTGTATGGCATAACCAAAGCACTGCGAGCTTGGTATGAAAAGTTAACTAAGCATATTCTGAACTAAACTTCAAACATTTTGATCTTGATGATGCAACTTTGTTTGTCAAGAAAGTTGGAAAGATAGTTGTATATCTTGTGGTATATGTAGATGATATTTTGATGACGGGGAACAATGAGAGCTACATTGCATCCATAAAGAAAGAATTGAGGAAAGGTTTGAAATGAATGACTTGGGCTATGTTCACTACTACCTTGGTATTGAGGTAACTCAACATCCAAAGTCTATATTCCTCTCTCAAAAGAAGTACATTGGAGATCTGTTGAACAAGTTTGACATGGTTGAGTGCAATCCTTTGACTACTCCAATGGAACAAAACTTAAAGCTTACATCCATTGAAGTAAAATAATTTGAGGATACAACAAAGTATAGACAGCTTGTAGGAAGTCTCAACTACCTTACTACTACCAAACCATACATTTCATTTTCTGTTGGAATCCTCTCCAGGCTTATGCAAAAGTTATGTGAGGGACATTGTTCTGTTACAAAAAGAGATATAAGGTACTTGAAGGGAACCCAAGACATTGGACTCAAGTATACACATGTGGGCGACTTCAGCTTGATTGGATACTCTAATTTGGACTTCGATAAAGACAAATAAACTGGGGTATCTACTTCAAGTTATTCTATGAGTCTTGGATCAGGAGTTATCTCCTGGAGATCATGAAATCAATTAGTTCTAGTAGATTCCACAACAGAAGGAGAATATGTGGCAACAGTTAAGGCAACAAAAGAAATTGTGTGGCTCATGAAAATTTTGGAAGATTTGTAGGTAAAACAAGTACATTCAACTCCACTCATGATTGACAGCACCTCTGCAATAAAGTTGGCCAAGAACCCAAAGTTCCATGATCAAGCGAAGAACATCAGTACCTAATACCATCTTATTGGACATCATGTTGAGGACAAGAAAATCCATCTACGCCATTGTTCCACTAATGATCAAATTCCAGACATCTTCACCAAATCACTTGGAAGAGAAAATTTCGAAAGATTTAGAACGATGCTTGGACTCACCAACATCCCTTCAGATTAAGGGGGGGAATGTTGACACCTAATCATTGGGATTGGGTGAACACTTGTAAATAATGTAAATAGTAAATAATGGAAAATGAAGAGTCATCAGGAGGTGAAGCCCAAGAGTCAATCCCTCATGTATATAACCATGAGTAATCTTAATGAATAAACACAATTCATTTGAGGAGTTACCTCTTGGCCTGACATGGTTCAAAGGACTGTGAGATAGAGAAAGCAGAGAATGGAAAACTAGTAGGAAAAGCGATTAGAACCCCTAAAAAAGTATATGTCTTTAATGACTCTAAAGTAATATATTACTGAAGAAAGATAAATGATACTTAACTGTTTCATAGAATGATGTGGCATGTGAATTTCAACAATATAGAAAATATTAGCAAGATAAAGGCGGTCAGAGGGTTGCTAAAATTATCAAAACCAGACAACCCAATATGCAAGTCTTACTAGTTTCATAAGTAGGCAAGAGTCCATTTCAAAACAAAGCAGTACTTATCATCAATACCTTTGGATTTGATTCATGTTGACATATGCAATCCCACAACAACACAAATCCTAAGAGGAGTGAGCTATTTTGTATTATCCATTGATGATTTTACACGAGAAACCTGGATATTGTTGCTAAAAAAACCAAAAGCAATGAGTAAGTTCAAAGTGTTCAAGGCTCAAGTTGAAAATGAGAAGGACCTTAAGGTCAAGTGCTTGATATCTGATAGGGGAGGAGAATTCATTTCAAAATATTTTGAAGAATTTTGTGAAAAGCATGGCACCAAGAGGCAATACTCTCTCACACAAACTCCTCAGCATAATAGAGCGGTAGAAAGAAAGAATAGGTATATTTAGGAGATGGTCAGGGAAATCATGGATCAAGGGAAGGTTACAAACACCTTTTGGGGAGAAGAAACTCAAGCCACAATCTATTTGTGCAATAGAACATAGCTCCAACCCAACAATGATAAAATTGCTTGTGAGTTGTGGAAAGGAAGGCCAACATTTCTTAAAAATATCAAGATGTTCAACAACAAATGCTACATCAAGAGAAATGATAATGTCCCTAGCAATTTTGACTCTCGAGTTGATGAGATTATTTTCCTTAGTTATTCGATTAAGAGAAAACGCTACAAATGCTACAATAAGAGAACAAAGAGGATCAAGGACTACGTCGGTGCTATATTTGATGAAGAGTTGCATCATTTAGAAATATTTAAAGAGAATGAGAAATTAGATGAAAAGAAAGATCCCATCCTCAAATACATAGAGTGAGAAGAAGAATAAAATGAATAAGAAGGAGATCAAGAAGAAGAAGAAGAAGTGACAACTCAAAGGAAGAAGACCCCATCTAGATATGAGCAAAACAAAACCCAAAGAGCCAAACAATAGGTGATTGAATGCCTGGTTCCCAAATAAGATGGAGATTCATTTGCATCCCTAGTCATGCAAGTATTTCTTTGTTTTCTCAATTTGAACCCAAAGATTTATTCAAGCAAGTGAAGACAAGGTTTGAGTAAAGGCAACAGATGAAGACTTCAACCAAATAGAGAAGAATGGCACTTGGGAATTGGTCCCTAGACCAAAAGACAAAAGTGTAATAAGTACCAAGGGGGTGTTGAAGAACAAACTAAATGAAGGGGAAAAGTGGTAAGGAACAAAGCAAGGCATGTCTGCAAAGGTTATGTTCAGATAGAAAGTATAGAATTCGAAGAAACCTTTGCCTCTGTAGCAAGACTGAAAACCATTAAAATGTTTTTGACATTTGCAAGCTTTAAGGATTTTAAATATTATCAAATAGATATTAAATCTACATTCGTCAATAGAGATTTACAAAAGGAAGTATATATTCCTTCAAATGCATATTCATTATTACAAATATCTCAAAAATAAATCTCATAAACCTAAAAACTATAGCATTATTTCACTAACATATATTCACTCTTACTATATATATATTTATTTCACTTACCAAATAAAAAGGCAAATAAAAACATAAATTAATTAAATCATAAAATTATAATAGAAATAATACTAAAATAAAAATAAAAATATGCAAAAAGAATTATAAATTATTTAAATTTGTAAAAAATAAATTTAGATGGCTTGTGCAAAAGGAGGTCTATTAACATGCAATTGGCGTAGAACATATAGCAAGCACTATCACGGTTAAATTTAATATTGACAGTTGTGTAAACAAATGTTCTTTGCCTCTAGAAATTTTCTTAAAATGAAACTCCCTCGATGGATTAAATATGAAGAGTGTATTTATATATTTCAAAGAGGAGTTAATAAATTTGCTTTTTTCATATTGATTTATTTAAAATATATATATTTATTTATACGAAACTTGACTATAATTTAAATTTTATGTATAAAAATATTATTTATAACTTATTAATTTAAAAAATTAACGATACTATTTTCAAATCATAATTCTTTAAATATTAGATTAAATTTAATAATATTTACAAATTCAATTAAAGATAATATTTAACTTATTACATTTTGTTTAGGAAACATCTTGTTATTATTATGCTTCTCACTGTACCATAAATTATGTTCCAATTTATTTCTTACAATTCCTGAGTTGTACAAAGATAAAAACACTAGTCTCTAATGTTTTTAAACAAAATTTAAATCTACTCTAATTTTTAGTAAGATTTAATTTAGAATCAAATTTAAATCTATCATAATTTTTAATAAGATTTAATTTAGAAAATCATCTTTCAAAATTAGCATTATTAGTAGGAAGCGTAAGAACATTTTTCCACCATTTGATTAAATTTGGGTAACCTTTCAAGTGCTCCTCCACATTGTTCCCATGCTTCGATGTTTGATGTCTTTGCGACCATTATAATCTCAAACAAGCTATCAAATTTTTAAGAATATCTAAAAGATAAATCAATCCAGCTAAAAAGTAAATGATTACCTAATAAGTTTACCTAAATTCATTTTTATTCTGAATATATCAAGTACATCAGGAATCAAATTTCTTGACATGCAAATATCTTTAAAAGTTAACAAAAAAATAATAATAATAATCTTTATCCTTAATAGATCTTAAATTAAGTACTATTAAATACCTCTACACTATATTATTGTTTACCTAAAAGTTTACATAATTGAAAGTATTACAATTAATTGCTATAGTGTTTTAATCAATAAAATGGAAAACATTATACATTTCCAAATTTTTGTTGAAAATATTGAAATAACAAATTACAACACCACAGTTCAAACTCTTCTACATACAATTTTTTTTTTTTTTTTCACTTACAACATCCTAATAAATATCTAAAATTCTTCCCAAAACCATAATTTACTTCAACCTTCCCTGAATGTTCACTCACAAATAAGCAAAGTACCATAAACAAAACATATGAAAATGATGTTTGAGTTTTTCCTTTAAATAAATTTCACAATTATGCAAAAGGAAAATGCTTCGGATTTGGTCCATGGATGGAGATGTATGAAATGTTTGGCATAGATTAAATCTTCTTGTTTCTGAAAGCAAATTTGTACTTTATCTATATTGGTGAAGCTGTTTTTACATAAGCAGTTTTGTTAGAATACGGAAATTGGAAATCGTCGAAGAAGGTAGAGGAATTTTCTGGACGGTTAAAAGTGGTTGGAATCCAGGGAAAACAAATTCAAAATTTTTTATAGAGATAGTATTTGAATCATGTTTTTGCTGGTGAAAATAGATTAGCACCATTAAAAACTTTTAAGGGGGCCTAAATTTATGAAATTTGACAACTTTTTACTTGGATTTACAGAAATCCCTACCAAATTATTTCAAAATATAACTAGAATTTCCATAACTTTCAGAGAAAAAACAGCCTAACTTTCAGAGAAAAAACAGCCTCTCTTGAATAAAGCAATTATCAATCTCCATTGCAAAATTCTCTCAATTATACTTATCAATTTCCTCATTCTTTAATTATATCTCTCTCCTTCTTCATCTTTGTTATGTTGTCTGTTGTCTGTGACCATACTTTCATCTACATCTTTCCATATTCCAGATCTTGATTGTTAATTGATCCACACTATCCCTTTTGTTGTAATTTAGGGATAAGTGATCCACACTATCCCTTTTGTTGTAATTTAGGCCTAATCTACAAAAATTAATATTTGTTTGCATACACTTTTCATTTTTTTCACTTCTTTTTGTTTGTTGACACGCCTTGTTTTTTTACTTTGGTAATTTTTGGGTCCTTTGCGTTTATGTTTGAGTTTGAAAAAGTTATCCATTGGGTTTCATACCTCAATGGAGGTCAATTCCTTAATTCAAGAAAAACTTTATTGAATTCATGACATTATTCATGCCTTTATCGACGTCTTTTCAAATTCTATTTTGAATTAATTTTTTTTAGAAATTTCTTGAATTATAATTCTAGGTTGAAATTCTTTCAGACATTTCATATCCATATAATATGATCAACTTAATATCAATAAATTCATTATTGAATTATCTATTTTTTAATATCTTTTCATTTTCTCATCTCTCTTTTCATTTATATTTTAATTTACTTTGTTCTAAAACTATAGATAAAATATTTTTCCACCCTTATGAAGACTTCAACAAAAACTTCATGAAACATATGGGATTTCATTAAAGGTGTCATGGGATTTTGAGGAACCACCATGGTAAAACCAAAACCAAACTATTTCTCAAGCATAGATTACAAGTAAAACCTCATCAAGGTCAATAGATAAACATTGGAGAAAAGCGCTCAAGTTATTGTATTCTCCATCAAAGAAGTTATATTATCAAGGAATTTATTATCAAGAAGTGTCAGTCAGATGTGTGATCAAAGAATCGAGGTGATATTCAGATCACATGGATGTCTTGTTCGTGATCTTGATACAGGTAAAACAGTGATCAAAGGCAAAAGAACTCCAAATAATCTGTACATATTTGAAGAAGGACAACAACAATGCTATCTAAGTAAGGATGATAAGCACTGGTTATGGCATCGGAGGTTAGGACATCTAAGCTTTTCACAAATAAGGAAAGCATGCAAATATCAGGCAGTTCGTGATCTTCCAGATATCAAAATTCCTGACAACACCATATGCAAATCATGTCAGTTTGGAAAAAAAACCAGAACTAACTTTCCAGATAAGGAAGGATCAGCTAGCATGCCTCTTGAGCTAGTACATACAAATACATGCGGTCCTTTCAGGAAAAGAACACCTCGAGGAGAAGAATACTTGATATTATTCATTGACGATTTCTCCAGGTTTGTCTGGTAAGGACTTATG
>APFE030930639.1:6731-41333 GCA_000404065.3 Pinus taeda
CCTGAGAGTTAGTTTTCAACACCTAATTCTAGGCCATGATGCATCCATGTTATTTATTCCTTAAGATCGATTGATTTTTCACCTTGTCTTGAGGATATACCACATTAGTTGGTTCGAAATGTCGACCAAATCCTAATAGTGTGATTAATCCAAAGGACATCTATCTACATTATGGATCACAAAAGTCTTAGATCTAACATAAAACATAATTATAAAATAATTTGAGTATAATATAATTCAATTCTTCTCTATTATCATCTTTGTAATTTCGAGAGAGTAAACATCACATAAAACACCATGCCTGCATTGAAGAATCCAAAGTCATTGCTAGGGTTGATCACTTCCACCATAGGAAGCTTAGGGAAGCGATTGACATTAAGAAGCATGCCATAAACTTTTGTTTTACTTAGTAATCATTTTTCTTATTTCCTCATTTTTATATTATACTTATTTTTGTTACCTCCTAGATATGTGTTATTATCTTGTTCACCTCTTGATCTTCATTTTATTTTGAATATTTATAAAAATTGGGTCTTTCTCTACTATTTATTTTTCCCGATATTATTATTAGGTCAGTTAATATAACTAATATATATGCCTAATAACCTTAAAACATTGAAATAAAATATTGTATTTACTCTGAGATAGATAAAAAAAAAATAGATAGCATCTATAAACTATTATTAAATTAATAATAAATTTTATACAGCTAGTTTTAAATAAATATATAATATTTTAATATTTTACTTAACTTTTAATTAATTATTAAATTAAAGTATATCTATTATCCTAACAACTAGCTTTTAAAGAAATATAAAATTTAGTTCTTACCCTGAGATTTCTAATAATTATTATTAAATACTGGTACAAAATTTTTATCATTTATATTTTTCTTTAACAGATAGTCTTTTAACTAAATATATATTATTATTTAAGAGAAGTTCTTACCACTATTTTATAATAATTTTTCTTATCTTATTAACTAATTTATCAACGAATAATTTTCAAGAGGTAATCCTGGGCCATAATACATCCATGTTATTTATTCCTTAAATTTATTGATTCTTCACCTTGTTCTAAGGATGGATGTGATTAATCCAAAAGTCATCTATCTACATTATAGATCACAAAAATCTTAGATCTAACATAAAATATAATTATAAAATAATTAGAATATAATACAATTCTTTTCTATTATCATTTTTGTAATTTCAATAAAATAAACATCATTAAATATTAAATTAAGATGATTATACTTTATATCTCTTTAATTATGCTCATTTCAAATTTATATCATCTTGAAAAATATATAAATAAAAAAAAAATCCATTTATAAATTTATTCTCAAATGTAAGGTCTAAATAATAAGTAATTCAAAACACTTCACTATATATCATACTTTAATTAATTGCTTTAATGTCGACATGGTAAACATCACTCTACAATGGAATATATGATTTTATATTTTATTTAAGAATAAATAAAAGAGTATTCATGGTTTATATTTTATTTAAGATAATAAAAAGAGTAATTCATGGTTTATGATCTGGATGGTAGAAAAAAATGTTTACTAATAAATAAAAAAATAGAAAAATTAATTTGAATAGATATTAGGTATCATGAATTTTATTGTTATTGGAGATATTTTTTTTTTCATAAAAAAAAAGGGTGGCATATATAACATGTTAAGTTGGTGGACTTTAAAATTAGAATATATTTTATAAAAACTTTAATATTCAAATAATAAGATATAGAGCCAAATCCATATTATTTTTAATAGTTTTTTCTCTTAAATTTTATTAAAATTTGGTTTTAGATTAATTTAAAGACCCAAGATCTACTTAGATAATCAAATTTGTAAATTTGCAATTTACAAACTACTATTCAAAAAATGGTGTAGTCTAACTTTTTTATATTTAATTTATAAATACACTAAGAAAAACAATCCTAACTAATTTTGAGCAAAATTACCTAAAAAAATGTACTCAACAACAAACCAAAACATTAAATATTTAAACTACAACTTTGAACAAATCTTTATCTATCAAATTCTCATTAATATAAGATAATTTAAATCCTCGTATCAAAACATTTCAATACTCTGAATAGAAATTTATTCTTAATAGTAATTTACTTTTTTAATAAATCTTTAATAATAAACAAAAAAATTATCAATTATTTTTAAAAATACCACCTTAATGAAAAATAAATTTAAATAATCAATCATTAAATAATTTAATTTAATGACAAATGTCCAACTCAAACACTATTTCATATATCAGCTCACATAGAATACGACAATTCAATACCGCATATTAGATGTTCACCTTTAAATAAATATATTTTGATAAATTTATATTTTAATTAAAAAAAAAAAAAATTAAAAATATCAGTATAATAATATTTAATCAAAACTAAATAAAAAAAACTTTGAAAATAATATTAAATTAATAAATAATTTTAAAAAAAAAAAATCGAGCAAAGGTATATTCTTATTTATAAAATAATAAATATGACATAAAGATTTTTACATTATAAAAAGAATTATAATATTTAAAAATTATAAGAAAATAAATTTTAATAATATACTAATTTTTTTTTGGGTTATATGCTCTGGCATTCTGATTTAGGGTTTGAGTCAGGGTTGAAAGCTAGTGACCATAGCGGGTCGTGGAGGAGGGAGTTCTACTCCCTCCTACAATCACATAATTGTGAACAGAAACAAGGAAACTGATCTGCATCACTTCAAGAAACCAACAAAGGGGATTACTAAGGACACTAATATGGAAAAAATTAAAACTCACGAACAAAGAGAAAATCATGAGGAAGATAGCAGGGAGAAGAGGAAAGAGAGCACCAGTCACAAAGATGCACCTTTGAGGGCGACAGTGCGCTGCAAACCCAAGTCGACTATCACTCCCCGGGTTGTTTTAAGTGACCTAGAACTATAGGTGCACAAAGATCACATGGCAGAACATGCGATCATATGCAAATTTACGGGGACCTAGCCAATGGAGAAGGCCTTACATGCATGGATAAGGTACCACTGGAAACCGAAAGGAGAAATAAACTTTCAACTTGGATCCAAGGGTTTCTTCACAGTGGTGTTCACGAGCTTAGAAGATAAAGACAGATTGTTCAAGGGAGGACCCTATTTTTACGCTGCTACAGGCCTGTACATGAGACCTTGGGTGATGAACTTTGTCCCAGAATGAGAAACGTTCACTTCAGTACCGGTATCGATAAGACTTTACTCCCTTCCTTAGATTATTGGCTGCCAGAGTCTCTAATGGCTATTGGCAATAAAGTAGGGCTTTTTATAAAGATATCAGATGCAACATTAAGAGGCAAATACACTTCCTTCGCCTGAATCTGTGTGGAAATGGACCTATCTGGGGCACTCCCAGATGAGATCATTTTAGAAGTTTATGATGAGGAATGGGTGCAGGCGGTGGACTATGAGCATGTCACATTTAGGTTCCACAAGTGCCATGAACATGGGCACCTATATAGAGACTGCCCATTAAACAAACTAGAGAGCAACAAAAAAACCACCACAAGCAAAGATCCCGAGGGTTTCACTAAGGTGGGCGATAAGGGGAAAGGAGGAAAGTGGCACCAAAAGAAAGTCAACGAGGATGGACCACTGAGCCATAATAGTTTCAAAATCTTAGAAGAAGATATTGGAAACAACGGGGAAAACCAGAAATCGGAGACTAAGACCAATGAGAAGGATAGGGATACTAGCATGGAGGACATACCAGAAAATAGCCAGCAATAGGATGATCTACCGAGCAGTGTGGAGCTCAGTAGGGACCATGAGATGACCCCAAGTGAGGCAAGAACATAGGATCATGAACTACAGGAGATTCTTGAGAAGGAAAACTTGGATCTAGAAAAGTTTCTAGAGCAGGGTATTATCAAAGGAGTTGACTCCCTACTAAAAGAGGAGTTTGATAGGATTCAACAACTCTTCCTATGGAGATCCCAATTGAAAAGCTTTGGAGTCAAAAGAAACCATGAAAGCCAAGAAAATAGAGGGGTGAAGACTATGGAGGATACACCGAGGCACTCTTCCAAGAACCTAGGTAGGCAAAGAGGAAGGAAAAGACAGAATGAGTTGCTGACAGAATGTGGAAAACTCATGATCAACTCACATAAGATGAAAGATCTCACCAGTTACTCTTTTACAAACCTTTCTTAATGAAGTTCACAACCTGGAATATTAGGGGCCTAGGAAGTAAAAGGAAACAAAGAAATCTCAATAGTAGAATAAAAGAAAGAAAACCAGACATGGTTTTCATTCAAGAAACAAAATGCTTGATGGATAAAATCAAAGAAATACATAGCAAATGGTTGAGTAGGTATGAGTATCTAGAGGTTAAGGCAGACAACTTGGCAGGATGGATTCTTACGCTCTGGGATCCCCAAAAACTTGGAATCTTGGACGTGGAATTGTCCAGGAACTATCTTCCACTGGTAATATAACCTGTGGGTGATAAGGAGAGTTACATGATTACAAATGTCTATGGTCCTCAAAAACTAGAAGACAAACTCAAGCTTCTCACTTCCCTTGAGGAGCTAAAAGAGAGATATCCTGATATACCCTAGATTCTGGCAGGGGATTTCAATATGATCAAATCTCTTACAGATAGAAAAGGGGGTACCAGAACACTAGGCAGAGACTCCATTGCCTTCCATAACTTCATACATAACATGAGATTAGTGGATGTTGAAACAATAAATGGGACCTTTACCTGGAACAACAAGAGAGGAGGGGCTCCTCAAGTTGCCTCCAAATTAGATAGATTCATGATCTCAGAGGACCTATTTCTCACAGCCCCTAACATGTCAGCTTCAATCCTTCCTTTTGGAGGCTCAGACCATTGGTTAGTCCAGCTTGAAGCCACTTTTATAGGCACACTAAGGAATAGACCTTTCAGGTTTGAAAATGTCTGGCTCTCTCACCTTGACTTCACTAGCAATATTGATAAATGGTGGATGGAAGAGTTGCCCTTTCAAGGCACCAAAATGTTCATGCTACAACAAAGACTTAAACACATCAAATTTAAACTCAAAGATTGGAACAAAAAACAGTTTGGTAACATTTTTGAAGCCAAAAAAGAAGTTGAACAAAAACTTCATGGGATTAATCAACTTATGATTATAGAGGGCTTTAACGAGGAAAGGAAATGTCAAGCAGATATTCTTTAGAAGGCATGGGATGACAGGTGTAGGCAAGAGGAGATTTTCTGGAGACAGAAATCGAGAGTATAGTGGATTAAAGAAGGGGAAAGAAACACAAATTTTTTTCACAAGTCAACTTTGAGTCATAGGTCACGCAACAGAATTCTAAAACTCAAAGATTCTCAAGGGAAATAGCTTGTCACCCACAGAGAAATGGAATTTGTCCTAGTACAACACTTCCTCAGCATTGCAAAGGAGCCTCTCTTAGACAGGTCACAATTCATTAACAAATTCACAAGGTATATTCCCAAGCTTGTCACAAGGGAAGACAATCATAATCTCAATAGGCCAGTATCCGAAAATGAGATCAGGGAAGTTATCAATGAGATGCAAAGTGGGAAAACTCCTGGCCCGGATGGTTTCAATGTGGACTTTTTCAAAGCATGCTGGAAAACAGTCAAACAAGACATCCTTGATATGGTGGAAGACTCAAGAAGATCTAGATCGATCCTGAAGGCTCTCAATGCCTCTTTTATAGCTTTGGTTCCAAAGCAGGGGAAAACCATCACACCGGACAGATTCAGACCCATAGCTTTATGTAATGTGGTGTACAAAATTATTTCAAAAGTAATTGCTAACAGATTCAAACCCCTTCTTCCAACTCTCATATCAGAGGAGCAAACTGGTTATGTGGAAGGAAGACAGATTCTCAATATTATCATACAAGCTCATGAGATGGTACACTCTTTGAAAAGCAACAAGCAAGCTGGTATGATCATCCAACTTGACCTAGCGAAAGCTTATGACAAGCTAAGCTAGTCTTACATCAGGGCAGTGTTGAAAGATTATGGTTTTGACCACAATTAGATTAGATGGGTTATGTCCCTTGTATCCACAGCCAGTTTCTCAATCCTTCTAAATGGCTTGCCCTCAAGAACCTTCATGCCTTCTGGGGGAGTAAGAGAAGGAGATCCGATCTCCCCCTTCCTCTTTGTGCTCATGATGGAAGGGCTAGGCATAGCAATAAAAATGGCAAGTGCTGAGGGAAGAATCAAAAGTTTGAAACTCACCACAGATGGAATGACCTCAACACACCAACAATTTGTAGATGACACTTTGCTATAGGGCACTCCCATAGTCAAGGAAGCCAAAGCTTTCAAACAAATCTTGACTATGGCTGCTGGTATAGAGGTAAGCTTTAACAAATCAAAAGTTTTCTTTTTTAACACTGACATTGCTATTCAGAGAAATCTTACTAGAATTCTAGGGTTCCAAAGGGATCAACTACCCTCTAAGTACTTGGGAGTGCCCCTCATAGACAAACCCATAAGAAAGGGAGTGTGGGAGCCGGTCATTAACAAACTTCAGGATAAGGTCAAGAAATGGACATGCAGATCTTTAAATTTAGCAGGGTGCCTTGTGCTCACAAAAGCTACCCTGTAGGCCATACCCATTTTCATAATGTCCACTCTTCATGTTCCTAAAGGAGTTTTACAACAGATCAGGAACATTCAAAGATATTTTCTCTGGCAAAGGGGAAGAGAAAAAGAAGTGGGATTTGGTAGCCTAGGAAGAGTTATGCAAACCTAAGGCCCATGGAGGTTTGGGGCTTCATGACCCCGAAACCCTCAACAGATTTTTGGGTGCAAAGCTTTGGTGGAGGTGGCCCAAGGAATCGGCAACCCCATGGGCCAAGATTTGGAAACAGAAATATGAAAGAAATTGGCAAGAAATGGATGATATTCGAATGTCTGGGCTTATGAAGGGCTCCCACATTTGGAATCCTACTTGGGAAAATAGAGGAAATGTCCAGTAGCACAACTTCTGGGAGATCTGAGATGGGAACCTGGCAAGATTCTGGGAGGACAACTGGCAGCAAGAACTAAACCTGTTTAGGGAAGAACTAACTAATCTCAAGAATTACACCGACAAAAAAGGTTTATGCATGGTTAGTGACTTCTGGGAGTAGGTGAGGAATAATGGAAAATGGAGAATATGGAAGGATCTAGGCTACAGGGAAGAGAGCCCTTTGAAAGCACATGCAAACTCTCTTGCTATGGACTTGGAACACAGGAAGATTTTGGTTTCATCCTCGCCTGACCAACTAAGATGGGGAAGAAACATAGAAGGTAACTTTAACCTAAAATAAGCCAAACAAATAGCTCTAGGGCTCGATCATCAAAACCCTGATAAGGCATGGAAGAACCTTTGGAAGCACCTGCATTGGATGAAGATAAAGTTGTTCATGTGGTTATTTCAACAAAAGAAAATTCTAACTTGGGAAAATCTTCTAAACAAAGGCTTTGTTGGCCCATCCAAATGCTATTTGTGTGGCACACAAGAGGAGACAATGGAACACTTACTCAACCTTTGCCCCTTCACCTTAGCATTGTGGGATTGGGTGTCCTTAGTCTTCAGGCAAACTGACAGGGATGGCCCTAGCATCACCAACACTTTGAGGAATTGGAGAAGGAACTTCTCAGGCAATGAGATCATCAACAATGCTTGGGCTCTGGTTCCAGGCTTCTTAATCTGGGATGTTTGGAAAAAACACAATGGCAGGATTTTCAAGGGAAAAATAGGCTCAACCTAGAACACTATTGCATAGATATTAAGACAACTCAAAGGCACTGTTGGTGCCTTGTTAGGGAAACCTCCTGAGAACCTGACTCTGCCCTAGGACACTCATATACTACTATAGTTGGGTCTCCATTCGATAGTTCCCCAGAGCACACATAAGGATGTGAGCCGAATAAATGTTGGTAAAGACTGTTGGCAACCTCCCCCTCATGGTTTCTTGAAAATTAACATAAATGGAGCCTCTAAAGGAAACCCAGGGAAAGCGGGTTTTGGTGGGGTCATCAGAGATGAGCAGGGGTGCATAAAGGACATCTTTTATAGTAATCTAGGAACTGCCACAAATAACATGGTGGAGCTCATGGCCTTAGAGCAGTTCCTGGAAATACTAATTGAGTCAAATTCTCATAATGTCATCATCGAAGCAGACTCGGAATTGGTTATTAATGCGGCCAAGAAGATCTGCAATGGGAAAGCACCTAGAAAGGTATCAAAACATTGGAGACTTTTGCAGGTCTTTCAGCGTATTCATTCCCACCTACAAACCCTAAGAACAACCAACTTCTTTCATGTGCAGAGAAAAGCCAATATGCTAGCTGACCATCTGGCGAATGAAGGAGTGGTTTGTAAAGAAATTTACAGCAGGTATGCATTGGACTCTATACCCTCGGGGAAATTACGTGAGGATTGTCAAAGACAGGCGGACAAAGACATGGAAAACTTCCAAACTATTAGGACTGAACAAGAAGGAAGACTAGTGGAAGTAGGAGAAAGCAGAAGTGTAAGTCCTTTTAACTGTTAAATTCAAAAAAAAGAAGAAAAGGAAAAAAGGGAGAAGATGGATCGTGAAAACTGAGCTTTTCACAGGGGAGAAGCACTGGGTAAACAATAGGTTTCTTTGTGGGTCATCAGCCATAGATCTTCATAGCTTGGGTAATCTAATGGCCAATGGGTGGAAAAGCAATCAACGGTTAACCACCAAAGTAGACCCGATGCTCTTTAGTCTAATGGTTTATAATCCTCATCGAGTCCGAAAAGGAAATTATAGACCGTGTAGGTTTCTGCTCTGAAATCATGAAGGACCGTTAGATCAATCGTCAGGTTCCATAAGTAATCAGAGCTTAAGTTTCAAAACGGACCCAAACTTTCATAAACCAATGGCTCACAATCATTTCGGGTCTGTGAACAAGGTAAAAGGGTGCATGTTGTCGAGATGAGAGTGTTGATGATCGTCAGATCCCATGGAATCTTAGATGGTTTCGGGTTAGTTTCGAGTTATGTATTTGGTTTCCCTTCATAGGATGAGCCTCGTTGATCCTTACTTTGTAAATCTATGTAACATATGTAATCTTTCTTGTGGTTAATAGAAGGCTCCGCTCTTATTTGACCAAAAAAATATAATAAATCTTTTTATTAAATTTAATTTTAAAAATATCACTTAAATTTAAATTTAATAATATTTTAATAAGAAAAAAGGAGTCATAGCCATAGATACAGGGATATTCTTTATTTATAAAATAAACTTATGGGATAGAGGTGCGTATTTTTTGTTCTTCAATTTGGGGAAAATTTGTAATACCTGAAAAATAATAACTAATAGGACGACAATTTTTTTAAGATTTTTCCATATTGTAAATCAATTTTATTTTCATAATTTTAATATTTTGAAGATGATTACATTTTATTTCAAAATTTAATATTCACAATTAATCATATAAATAATTTAAGTATATTAATTCATTTTATTTTCATAGTTTTAATATACTGCAATGGTGTGCCTTTATATTTCAAATTTAATATATCCACAAATTAATCATATAATATAATTTAAGTATATTTAATTTTAATATATCACAATTTCTATTTATAGTTATAATGTGAATACATTTAATAATAAAAAATATACCCCTTATGGGGGTGTTAATGCTTAGGCTTTTTCCACAAGAAAAAACAATAAATTTTTATTAAATCAAAAGTTGTTATATATATCATAATTCTATAGCACCAACCCATGAGAGCCAAAACGAATGTTGACAATGGGGTCAACCGAATGATTTAATCAGATAACAAGATTGACTTACAAAAAAAATAGGGAACAAAGGACACCCCTAATTCAAATAGAATTGAGGGAAAAAAATCCCCAATGAGATCTACGAATGAGGCAGAGTATACAAAATTAGGACAAAACAAAATTGTATCGATCTACAACCCTAAGAGAAGACAGGACATCCTTAGACAAAAAGGAAGGTACTAGATCCAATGATGGAGCCTAGATCCCTATATTCATAGTGGAACTGGCCAAGCATAGTTGATAACCCATGCTTAGAGATTTGATCTGCCAACATATTTTTCTCTCTGAAAATATGGTAGAAAGAGATAGAGAGAAAATGGGCTTTCATTGGAGAAATTTTCTCTAGTCGGTGCCAAAGAGACGGGACACTAGCAGAGGTGCCATCAAAATATCCAATAGGAAAGGAGTGGTCTATGGGCTTATAAGCCCAGCAACGCCTGAAACTTTTAGGGATGACAGGACCAATCTTCGAAAAATACATGACGATTTTGAGAGAGGTAGCACGTAGGTCTGGGACAACGTTCTTGAAAATACAGGCTTTCTGGCAACACCAAAGTCTCCCAAAAATATATAATGGAATGGCTATGTGTGTCAAGTGTAAAGCAACCCAGCTATGAAGGAAAGAGAAGATGGATGCTCTATTCAGCAAGCCATTGATCAAGAGCATAGAGGTAACTTCCTCCTAGACTAAGAGGGTGAAAGAGAAATCCAGCAAAATGTGGGGTGCTACCTCACTGGTAGATTTTCAAAGAGCGTAGATGCCCAAGCTTACAAAACCCCTCTTGGCTAAATTGTCCCAAGTTAATACTCGGTCGTGAACAACCAACCAAGTGAAGCAATTCATCTTCACTGAAACCTCCCATTGCCTCATCTTGGCAAGCTACCTGGAGAGAGGGTCAAGTTGAGGTCTGGCAGAGATGTATGAATATGTTGACTTAGCAGAGATATCCCCACCCTATGAAAATCCACCCCACATGATCTTGTCCTCCTCAACAATGAGGAAAATGCCCACTTGAATAAGGTGTGAGCAGTAGATTTCCCATTTGAAGGCCAGCTCTAGATGCATCTCTAGGTCTCCCGCTTATCTCCAATATGTAGAGTGAAAATCATCTCTCGAAACAATGCCAATGTGTGACAACAACAGTAAGCCACAATTGTGGAGGTGTTGGATAATGGGTAGAAACAGAGAGTGGCATCCCTCCATGCTAACCAAAGCATCCAATCCAACCATAATTTTTGGTACCCCTACCAACTGCACATTAGAGGTTGCTGCACAACCATGGGTGAACTTTTATCATGTTGCACCAAACAAAGGATGCTTGTCACTTGACAAGGGCTCCGACCTTAATCCAATCCTCCAACATGGAATTATCAAGGTATTTTCTTTGATAATATTCTTCCAAATGTCATGTCCTACCAAAGCCCTATAGGGATTCAAGATGAGAAGGGCATAGTTGAAAGTATGAGTGTCCTTTATGCCCCAACCGCTAAACTCAAATGGTTTGTATATGCTGTCTAGCGAGGAAAAATGGATTTTCCTCAAATCGCTAGATCCAAGCCAAATAAACTCTGCTAATAAGAAGTTAATTTGATGGATGAAAACCATAAGGAGGTGGAATAAGTGCATCTACTAGACAAAAATTATCTCCAAAACTACCTTTGACATTATCATCCGACCTTCGAGAGTGAGCCACTTGTTTTCCCATATTCTTAATTTCCTTTCAAATTTTTCAAAGATCCAGTTCTAGTCACTCCTCTGATAGTTGTGAAGTGTTAATGCATAGGTTACATGGATCTTGGTGGTAATGCCTGCCACCCCTTCCCCCTAGATGTGATGGGAAATAAAGATGTCAAGTACATGGCCTGATTTCACATGCAAGGCTCACACTTGGCATTCACTATTTATTACAGTGTTATGGAGGGTGTTTCTTCCATTGTTGGGGTTTTTCTAGACATGAGGATTGGTCCTCGGCCTCTTGTTGCACACTTTTTATCTCATTTGAGCTACGGGAGACCCAAGCATTGAGTTTAAAGCATGGAATTGGGGTAGCAAGGGGTGAAGGCGATGGACTGCAAAGGTGGTGAAAGAATTGGCAAATTTCACTACTGACAACTAATTTGAAGGTTGGCGTCTTTCTCAATTGTCGCTTCCTTCATGGTTTATCAGGTTGTTCCTTTTTATTACTTAGTTTTTCTGGAAATTCTATTGCTCAACACTGTCGAGTTTGGTTTTGAGGCTTCAAAATCTTTGTCATTAGGTTTTGGTTTTTTTTATGGTGCTGGACCAGACAACATGTCAAGGGGATCTCCCCGGTAATGTCATAATTAGACCACAGATCGTTTGGTGTAGGAGTCCCAGCAGTGGGTCATAAGGTAATGCCTTGACCGTGATGTCACACAGAGGCAAGTAAGATAACTCTGTTAGTAGCAAGGGTGTGACTGATGCAGTGAGTCAAGAAATGAGTATGAGAGGTTCCAACACTTCAAAGGGGGAAGGAAAGTGAAGGTGAGTTCTAGGTTTAAAGGGATTAGTCCCAACTCTACTAGGAACACACCACACGAAGGACATGCACAACTTCCGACAGAGCAGTCCACATGGATGTGAAAGTCCAACCATATAAGGTAAGATAACTTGAACAACACTCACAGATCAGTCCGAGATGAGTGTGACAGTTGATATAATAAGGTTCAGAGAAAGGTCTGTTTGGTGTCCATCAGAGCAGTCGACACGGACGGTGACAACATCAACAACATATGCAACACATTAACAACAAGATTCATATAATTGCATGTGAATCCGTTCATACACAAGTACGTAAGTTAAACAACATATATCATTAAGGCAACTAGAGCAATCCAAATAAAATAACAAGATATGGATGAAAATGTGTTGGCTTTTATTATATAAGGAAGTGTAAGTCACAATCATACAATACACTATGTAAACCTGCTAGCCCTATTAGTAGAACGTTGTAGCCACATCTGCCTGCTCCTCCAAAGAGACGTACTAGCTTTGTGCAGTGGAGAAGCCAAGGCACATTACAATACCGTCCAAGCCTTCTTCAAGATAGTCTTAGTAGAAGCCTGCCTAACCAAATGCCCATACAATGAGTTATGAGGGACTATTTATAGCAAAGGGTGGGGTGACCCTTGACATTCCCCTTTGTGACCATTCAACTACCCTCGTGACTCTTCACCTACTCTATGACTATTACATTCACTCTTGAGACTTTGACTTACACTTGACATGACTCAACAATACAAAGCACATGTACCCATGTGAACAATGGCTTGAACAAGCCAAAATAGACACCACTCTGACTTAGACAACTATAGAAGTCCAACTGCTCAACATCCTCATGCTGATCAATAGTAACATATTGGTGCCAAGAATGGTAGTCTCTGATAGTGTCTGTGTGTTCCATTGTGACATCCGTCTAGAACCTGAACCTTGCCTCCATGGCATCCAAGTACACTTCTTGGGCTTCTCTATCCAACTCATCTAAAAGAATGCGCAACTATGTCCTCAATGTGCCCAGACTAGCAACATACTTATGCATGATGTCTGCATTGATAGGCAAGTCTAGATTGGTGGTGACGCGCATCAACTTGTCAAAGTACGAGTCAAACTCTTGTTGGACCTTCTTCTTGGTCTTCGCTTGGGTGAGAGTCCCAAGTGATGGAATCACATATGTGTGCACAACATCCTCCATGCTCTTGAATACTCATGCATGGGAAGCCTGCATGCCAGCGATGAATTGTTGTAGGTCTTCATAGTTTTGGATTTGACTTCAGATACGTGCATGTAGCTCAACCGCATTGGCCTTCATCATCTTGGGCAAACGAAGCAGGGATCCTTTATACTTCATCGTCCATGCTCACATGTTATCAACGGCAACATGTATGTTATTCAAGATGTGAGCTCTTCTCACACATGGATGCTGCCATCCGTGAAGATGAACAATTGCTTGATGCATGGTACTAAACTTGGAGTACAATGCCCACATAACCATTTCCAAGGACAACACTTCCTCCAATCTTTCCTTCTTCAGTTCAACTCGGGCGGACATTGTCACCAAGTCTCCTCCCTGCTTGGCCACCTGTAGTTCCTTCACCATTCGCTCATTATGAGCTATAAGGAAGAGAACACTGGAGCTAGTAGCTTTGGCATACACTTTATTTGCATCGGCAAAAGCATCTAGGTCCTTATGCACATCGGTCATGATCACTTGTTCTTCAACCTGCTCAAGGGACGTTTGGCCTTCCGGAGTTGGTACTCTGTCAAGGTGCACAAATCTATGTTGAGTTTCATCAAAGGAGTTGTCGCGCATCTATGCTTCCAGTTGACCACCAAGGATCTTAGTGCATCCCTGGTCATCCAAGACTTTCTCATCATTTGGATGCATTGCAGCGAGCGAGTCGACCTCTCTATGGTGAGGCATGAGGTCAGTGTCCTGTTCCAATTCTGGCTGCTCCATGTCTGCATCCAATTATTCGAAAGCATGTTCTATCTCATGAGAAAAATCTTGCCCCTATGAGGGCTCACCCTATTCTCCTGATGCCAACTGTTCAGAAGAATTAACTACTTGTATGGGCGTTGATTCATCTGTTTGCACATGATGTGCCCCCTGATGAATCTGCTGCTGTTGCACTTCCTTATTCTATTGGCACAACTATTGTTCATTCCGGAGTTGCTCCCTTAGCTCATGCAACTCCTTCTCTGTCTCTTCCATTCTCTTCTTGTCTCTTTGCCTTATCATGATTTTCTTTTCATGTTGCTGCCTCTTATGTTGAATAGCCATAGCTGCTTGTTCTAAAAGTGGATCTACTCAAAACTTGCAGCTTTGTTCCTCCTCCATGCAGTCGACAATATTTCTCTTCCCTTTATCGCACGCAGGTATGCTTGGCTCTGCTACCTCTGCTGTTGCTACTGCTGGTGTTTTCCATGGTGTTGTTTCATGCTACCGTGCTAACCATTCTACGAAGAAACCAACCTATTCATTGGGTTTGGAATGATGGTAAAAATACCTCCATGAGTCTTCCTCGGCCTAATGAAATGCCCCATGGATCCAATTGAACTGAACTCTCATGCAATGATCCTTGACAATGCAATGTGGGTCATACGGGTTGAAGCTTCAAGGTCGAGCAGGTACTTCTTCATTTGTTCAACTTCGACATTTGCTTGCTTGATGCTCTTGATCTCATATAACCTGATCCGCAACGAAAGAGTGGGCCAAGTTGCCTTCTTCTTCCACTATAGCCTAGCTATTAATCTCGCTGAGATATGATATGCTACTTCCGGCATGACCAACACGTCTAAAGAAAACTTTGGCAGAACATGTGGAAGCTTCTCCGCACTGAACACTCAGATGAACGTGCCATCCGATGAGGCATACCAATCTGTAATTCCCAACAATGCCTTCATTTCTTCTTCTGACATGCAAGGTGGATCCTATTCAAATATCAACCTGTACATTGGGACGACAAGATGGTCAGATAGCTATTTGATCACTCCTCTGAAGTTGCACTTGGAGAATAGCCTGAAATATGTGCTCACAACAGTCTCCACCGGTGACCATGCCCACTCTAAGCTTGAGAACTCATGTCGGGCATAGAATGCATCTAGAATGTAGGCGGACATATAAATCTCTACATGCATTCCTTTGGGTGACTATCAAGCCTTCGTGACTTGCTCCTTCAGCTCATGAGCCATTATGCCTGGCCAGTTGCATGGTCTTCCTTCTCTTGCTAGTTGGTCCAACACGACCACCCAACTCTGAGGGAAGGTCTCAGTTCTTGCTTGGCCACTCAATCGACATGTGAATATGACCAATTATTGGTATACCTTCCTCAATATCTTCGTCTTATAGATCTGGTTAGGGGTCATCTTGAAACAAGCTGCCTCCTTTACCCAATCCTTTAGAATATCTCTGGAGCGACCTCTACTGTTGGGCAAGCTGAAAGAAGGGGTTATGACAGTCATGGGCTTGTCCATCTAATACATCTCATCGTAGTCTCATGCCCAGAAGGTTGCAAGCTTCTTCCCACTGAGACTGCTCAAGGTCAATATTTCGGGGTCAGTGTGGGAGATAATCCAATGAATCATGTCCGCGCATGGGAATACGAGGTATTTGCATGCAATCTAGTACAAGCCGCACTTATGAATGTTCATGTACACCTGATGGTCTTCAAGGTCTTCCCTAAAAGTACCTGCGAATGTTTCATTCACCTCTTGCCACTTTAGTTTGATGTCCTTGTCTAGATACATCTTCGTATCTTCATAGATTGGCATGTTAGAGGACACCTGTTCAACTACTATTCCAGCTGCAACACCATCAGTGTCTTGGGATCCTGTTCTCTTGGAAGCCATTGGGGTAGATGAACACCTGAAAGATCTAGAAACAAGCAGAATGCATGGTAAGAAATATGTCAGTGAAAATAAAGCAAATCTGGGGAAGGACACAACATATACCTGGGGAACTGATGAGCAAGATTGCACAAATTTCATTGGGAGGTTGAGTGACTAGCTACCAGAACTGCGCAAAAGGTAGTCTGGACTAACTGGGAGGCTGAACTGGCAGTTGGCTATACAAAATGCATAATCTAGTTGGGCAGTTTATAGTTGGGGTTGTAGGATGCACAATCCCAGATGGGGAGTACTTTTGGCCAGGGAAAATTTGTGCAAATTTTTGGGCCAAGAAGTCACTGACCTCCAGAAATGTGCAATTCAATCCAGGAGGTCAGTGTTGGGCTAGATTGCGCAAATATGGAGAGGAAGGTGAGCCTTCCTTCTCTAGGTTGCTCAATGTAGCCTTGGGGAAGTTAGAGACCAGGCCAAGGTTGGCCCTACTCACCGACAGGAAACTAAAAGAAAGTAAGTTAATGAAATGCATGGTGACACTAAGTAATAACAACAGTGATAAACAGTGCATGAAAAACATGAATGTAATATTGAGCAAATAGATCAACATGCATGTGGGTGAGATTGTTCGCCGGTTGGGCGAATGTTCGTGCAAAACATTTTCATGCATGCGACAATAGTGAGATAGCAACCAAAAGTGAAATAGAGATAGGACAAGCTAGAATACATGTAAACGACAATAGGCACTCAAAGAAAATAATAAAACAACACTCACACAAGCAAATACACAAAAAGTGACAGAAATGTTGAAAAAGACAAGTTGAGGCCACTTACCCATTAAAAGTTGAGACAGATCTATGGGAGAGTCTTGGATGTGTTGTGGGATGTCAGAGGTCTAGGATCGATGTGAAAGAATGAGATCTGGTGTGTCGAATAAATAATTTTGTCCTTGTGATGTACATGCCACAAATCTAGGAAAAAGCGACACTTGGAGGGAAAATTCTAAAACAACTTTGCATGTAACCGCCGGTGCTAAAAATAGCTCCCTCAATCATGGGATGCCTTTTGCATGTTGTATGTTTCTATTCTGGGAAGATCAGGCCATGCATGCATGCAAGTCAAGTTACCTTGGTTTTGGGTGGAATTTGTCAACCGAAATGTCCATGCAGGGCAGTGCTCAATTGCTTGGGAAAAATGCGCATTCTTAACTATAAGCTGGGCTGACTACCCAATGGGATTGCACAATTTCCGGGCCCAACAACTGATTGTTGCCTAGATTTGCACAAATCCTCGGTTGAGCTACCTGTTGATGTGAAAAATTGTGTAATCCCTACTAGGAGGGTTGGTTGGTAGGATTGCGCAATCCTGGAGACCAATAGGTTGATAGAGAGGATTGTACAATTCTTGGAGGGAACTGCTGGTTGCCATCCAGGAATGCATAATTTTCAGGGGGAAGCTCCTTGGCTTGCATCTGGACCAAGTCTGTGTAAGCAACCCATGAGGGGAATGGATCAACTGTGCTTGACAGGCTGCCTTTGTGCAAGGAAAGTACTGAAGCTTGAGTACTTGAAAAGGTAAGACAAAGTGTTGTGCAAGGTTGGTAGGGAGGCTCCAAAATAGGCTAAGGAAACCTACAGCTGGACCAAGTCTGTGTAAGTATCCCATGAGGGGAATGGATCAACTGTGCTCGACAAGCTGCCTTTGTGCAAGGAAAGTACTAAAGCTTGAGTAATTGACAAGGTAAGACAAAGTGCTATGCAAGGTTGGTAGGGAGGCTCCAAAATAAGCTAAGGAAAAATTTTGGAGGGTAATTGTAGCTTCTACAACACTTGGCGAAACACTTGTAGAACTCCAACTCTCTGCATAGACCTTGTTCATGAAAAGCAAGTCTAACACCTCCGGAAGTATTGTTCAGTTCTTTGCTCATCTTGGTTTCACACTAACTTCATTTTAAGATGTATTATTTGTCAGACTCTTCGTTGGTTGACACACATTCCAAGCCAAAGCAACATAGTTGTTTTGATTAGGGTTGAGGGATATATAAGTGCACAAGTAGTATAGTCGTCAGAGTCTTATTTCATCTCTGGTGTTGCTCCACTACCAGCAGGCCTAGACAATATCCCAGTGGAGTCACATAGGAACACAATCATGGCTTCGTTGCCAGTGAGCCTAGTCTGTACCCCGACAGAGTTACTTGCATCACCTCCCTCTGCGAGAATCCTTTTTCTTCTTTCGCCTTATTCATTTTTTTCATTTTTTTTCACTTTTTCATTTTCACTGTGCATATCACTTATTCAATTTATAGGTGGAAGATGGATCCCAACTTATTGAGAGTAGAGGAGGTTATTCCAGCAGAGAAGTAGTTTATTATATCTATGACGTGGTTGTTAAGGTTTTCCCCCTCACCTTACTCTACTTGACTGAGCTGACAAGGGTTAACCCAAAAACAATATACTAGAGAAGGTGACACTAGTTAGTGCGCAAGCATTGTGTTTACACCAAGGTTCACTTCGAAGAGTACGTATTTTCCTTTGACGTATCATGGACTAAGAGTAACAAGTTCAGCACACAGAGGCCAGATGACAGATAACCAAGTAGTGATAGCTGTACAAACCCTCTTGTGATTTACCCAGCTTGTTTTATGAGTCACACATGGTTTTATGCAAACTAACCTACAATTGAACGAAACAAACAACAAAGAAAAGCAAGAGCAGAAGTAAAATTGAAAGAAAAACAAGTAAGTAAACAAGCAAGCACACAAACAGGCGAACAAAGCATGAAAGTAAATAAGCATGCAAGCAGACAACTGAAAGAAAACACTACTCCTACTCCCCACTAACAGTGCATGGGCCTAATCACATGAAGTGATACTTCTAATGTAGCCACTGGGGCATTAGTAGACCCATGAGAATGAAGGCTTGGCCTGCGAGTAACTCATTTGTGTGGACCAACATAAAAGAAAGATATGATAGTGAAGACAACCACACTTCATGTTTCGAAGTGCCCACAGCACATAAGTGAGTGCATGTGCATGACGGATAGTTCGTGGATTTATCATGGTGTTGTGTGACACTATGTGCAACTTTGAAGCAAAAGCATACTCTTGACTGAGACATGTAAGCAAACAAAAGAAACAAAGATAACTTGCGTCATGCATGAGTGCTTGCAATGTAAGACTCCTCCAATGCATGAGCAATGGGATCGTGCAGTTCGAGTCGAGGAAGTGTGATCTGTGTGTAAGATGGATCTTCAATGCATACAGATGAGTGCTGAGGAGCCTTGGGTGATTAAATAATTTCATGATAGGAAATGAGACTAACCCCAAGGGAGTGAGGACTTGACATAACCATCAGCTCGAGCTGAAGTGCCTCGACAGTCTTGGGTGTCTCAACTTCATCATCAGGTAGATCATCATAAACCGATGGCTTCGAAAGATCAATTGCGATAGATTCATGATCATGATAAAATATGGAAGCAAATGGATCACGACCACCATGATCATAAAAATCAATGAATTCTTTGACATCCTCATGATTAGATGAATAAAAAAGATGGGTAGATGAAAAGTGAACGAACTCATCCTTTGTGTTTCCAGAAAAGACAAATGAAGGATCAAGTGGATGTTTAATGAGTAACTTATCCTCTCTGTTGTCGAATGATGGACTAGCATCTGGTGAGTCCTGCAAGTGATTAACAATGGGTGCATCCGTAGATGAAGACACACATACAAAATCATGGATGGAAGGTTCACCAAAGAAGCTAGGAAGGAACAGAGGGGGCTTGGACAGAAGGGAGTCATTCTTCGCCGAGTGTTGATGTTCAAGCTCCCACTCATACTCTTCATGAATGAAAGCACATGTTGGTTGTGCAACACCAACTCTGTTAGTGGGTTGTTCCTCGTTCAGAACAAGTGAAGAGTCTGTAATGGAAGAATACAAGACAACATCATCCGGAGGAACACCTGGGTGCGAAGACGGAGGTCAAAGAAAAGAATGCATATGGGAACGTGAAGGAATCACAACCAAATCTGCGTGAAAATTAAGTGTAGTGATGTTGGAAGGGTCTGAAGAATGAAAAGATGTGCAAACATGATCCTCAACATCATTGGGAAATGGTGGAACTGTTGAATGAAAGGGAGGCAGATAGTCTATTGAGACAATGCCTACACCCACATGGGATTGCGTAGTTCCATCACGAAGAAGGTTGAGTGAGGCTTGACATGAATATTTCTCTTGGGATGGGTATATTTCTTAAGAAAGTACTCGAACCAGTTCCAGAGATAAGCGAGCTTCATCTAGCTCCTCGGAGCTTGAAACTATAAGTCATAGAAGTGCTGCCAAAAATCAATAACGGATTCATGTAGAGACCTCTGTTGCTATAACAATTTACAGTCAAGATGGTTTGGATCATAATGATGGAACGTGTCTTCAATAAGATCACAGAAGTGCTAACATGAGTGCATAGTGTCAACTGGTAGGCTGAGCACCCAACAAAATGGGGATTCATGAAGTGTGAATGCAAGCAGTAGACTGACCTGTTCGTCGATGAACTCATCTTCCTCATAAATCATGGAAAGGAAGTTATGTAAGTGTTCAGGCTAGGCCATTTCGACTTCACTATTGTACATGTGAGTGGACAAGAGATTGAAAAGCTTCCCCTAGATGGAGACATCTTCATGATTCGAAAAACACCTTGGGGGAAGAAGAATGCAAGATTCCATGAAAGATATGCAAAGGTTCAGAACTGGATGAGAGGATACTACTCGTCATTTAGGCCCTCCTAGCACCAGAAATTTTGACGGTGCTAGACCCACCAACATGTCAATGGGATCTCCCCGGTTAGAAGTCCCAATTAGACCTCAGACCATTTGGTGTAGGAGTCCCCGCAGTGGGTCATAAGGTAATGCCTTGACCACGATGTCACACACAGGCACATAAGATAACTCTATTAGTAGCAAGGTTGTGACTGATGCAGTGAGTCAAGGAATGATTATGAGAGGTTCCAACACTTCAAAGGGGGAAGGAAAGTGAAGGTGATTTCTAGGTTGAAAGAGACCAGTCCCAACTCTGCTAGGAACACACCACACAAAGGACATGTATAGCTTCCGGTAGAGCAGTTGACATGGATGCAGCATTCCCAACATACAAGGTAAGATAACTTGAACAACACTCATGGATCAGTCCGAGATGAGTGTGACAGTTGATATAAAAAGGTTCGGAGAAAGGTCTGTCTCGTGTCTGCCAGAGTAGTCAACACAGATGGTGACAACATTAACAACATATGCAACACATTAACAACAATATTTATATAATTTCATGTGAATTAGTTCATACACAAGTACGTAAGTTAAACAACATATATCATTAAGTAAACTGGAGCAGTCCAACTACAATAACAACATATGCTTGAAAATGTGATGGATTTTATTATATAAGGAAGTGTAAGTCACAATCATACAATACACCATGTAAACCTGCTAGCCCTATTAGTAGAACGTTACAGCCACATCTGCCTGCTCCTCTAAAGAGATGTACTAGCTCCATGTAGTAGAGAAGCCAAGGAGCGTTACAATACTATCCAAGCATTCTTCAAGATAGTCTTAGTAGAAGCTTGGCTAACCAAAAGCCCATACAATGAGTTATGAGGGACTATTTATAGAAAAGGGTGGGGTGACCCTTGACATTCCCTTTTTTGACCATTCAACTACCCTCATGACTCTTCACCTACTCTATGACTTTTACATTCACTCTTGAGACTTTGACTTATACTTGACGTGACTCAACAATACAAAGCACATGTACCCATGTGAACAATGGCTTGAACAAGCCAAACTAGACACCACTCTAACTTCGACAACTATAGAAGTCCAGCTGCTCGACATACTCATGATGATCAACAGTAACATATTGGTGCCAAGATTGGTAGTCTCTGATCGTGTCTGTGTGTTCCGCTGTGACATCCGTCTAGAACCTAAACCTTGCCCCCATGGCATCTGGGTACACTTCTTGGGCTCCTCTGTAAAACTCATATGAAAGAATGTGTAACAATATCCTCAATGTGGCTAGACCAACAACATACTTACACATGACGTCTACATTGATAGGAAAGTCTGGACTGGTGGCAACGCGCATCAACTCGTCGAAGTACGAGTCAAGCTCATGTTGGACTTGCTTCTTGGTCTTCATTTAGGTGAGAGTCCAAAGTGATGGAATCACATATGTGTGCACAACATCCTCCATTCTCTCGAATACTTGTGCATGGGAAGCCTATATGCCAGTGATGAATTGTAGTAGGTCTTCATAGCTCCATATTTGACTCCAGATACATGCTTGCAGCTCAACCACATTGGCCTTCATCATCTTGGGCAAATGAAGTGAGGCTCCTTTATACTTCATCGTCCATGCTCGCATGTTATCAACGATAGCATGTATGTTCTTCAATATGTGAGCTCTTCTCACACATGGATGTTGCCATCCGTGAAGATGAACGACTGCTTGATGCATGGTATTAAACTTGGAGTACAATGCCTGCATAACTGTGTCCTAGGACAACACTTCCTACAATATTGCCTTCTTCAGTTCAGCTTGGGCAGACATTGTCACCTAGTCTCCTCCCTGCTCGATCACCTATAGTTCCTTCACCATTCACTCATTCTCTGCTATGAGGAAGCGAACGCTAGAGCTAGTGGCTTTGGCATGCACTCTAGTTGCATCGGCCAAAGCAGATGGGTACTTGTGCACATCGTTCATGATCACTTGTTCTTCAACCTGCTCAGGGGATGCTCAGCGTTTCGAAGTTGGTACTCTGTCAGGGTGAACAACTCTATGTTGAGATTCATCAAAGGAGCTGCCGCGCATCTCTGATTTTGGCTGACCACCAAGGATCTCAGTGCATCCTTGGTCATTCGAGACTTGCTCATAATCTAGATGCATTGCAGTGCGCGAGTCGACCTCTCTGTGGTGAGGCATGAGGTCAGTGTCCTATTCCAATTTTAGCTGCTCCATGTCTGCATCCAATTGTTCGAAACCTATTCTATCTCATGAGAAAAATCTTGCCCCTCTGAGGGCTCACCTTGTTCACCTGATGTCAACTGTTCAGAAGAATCAACTACTTGTATGGGCACTGCTTCATCTGTCTACATGTGATGTGCCTCCTGTTGAATCTGTCGCTGTTGCGCTTCCTTATTCTGCTAGCAGAACTCTTATTTTTTCTAGAGTTGCTCCCTCAGCTCATGCAGCTCCTTCTCTTTCTCTTCCATTCTTTTCTTGTCTCTTTGCCTTCGCGTGATTCACTTTTCGCGCTGTTGCCTCTTATGTTGAATAGCCATTGCTGCTTGTTCTACAAGTGGATCTGCTTGAAACTTGTAGCTTTGTTCCTCCTCCATGCGGTCGACAATCATTCTTGTCCATTTGTCGCATGCAGGTATGCTTGGCTTTGCTGCCTCTACTGTTGCTACTACTGGTGTTTTCCATGGTGCTGCTTCATTCTTCCATGCTAACCATTCTACGGTGAAACCAACCTGTTCATTGGGTCTAGAATGATGGTAACAATACCTCCATGAGCCTTCCTCGGCCCAATGAAATGCCCCATGGATCCAATTGAATTGAACTCTCACGCAATGATCCTTGACAGTGCAATGTGGGTCATATGGGTTGAAGCTTTGGAGGTCAAACGGGTACTTCATCATTTGTTCAGCTTTGACATCCACTTGCTTGATGCTCTTGATCTCATATAACCTGATCCACAATGGAAGAGTTGGCCAAGTTTCCTTCTTCTTCCACTGCAATCTAGTTATTAATCCCACTGAGATATGATATGCTACTTCCTACTTGACCAACATGTCCAAAGAAAACTTTGGTAGAAGATGTGGAGGCTTTCCACACTGAACACTCGGATGAATGTGTCGTCTGGTGAGGCATACCAATCTGCAATTCCTAACAATGCCTTCATCACTTCTTCTGACATGCAGGGTGGATCCTGTTCAAATATCAACCTGTATATTGGGGCGACAAGATGGTCGGATAGACATTTGATCACTCCTCTGAAGCTGCACTAAGAGAATAGGTTGAAATATGTGCTCATAACAATCTCCATTGATGACCATGCCCACTCTAAGCCTAGGAACTCATGTCGGGCACATACTACATCTAGAATGTAGGTGGACATATAAATCTCTACATGCATGCCTTCGAGCGACTATCGAGCCTTCGTGACTTGCTCCTTCAGCTCAAGAGCCAGTATGTCGGACCAGTTGCATGGTCTTCCTTCTCTCGCTAGTTGGTCCAACACGACCACCCAACTCTAAGGGAAGGTCTCAGTGCTTGCTTGGCCACTCAGTCGACATGCAAATATGACCAAGTATTGGTATGCCTTCCTCAATATCTTCGTCTTATAGATCCGGTTAGGGGTCATCTTGAAATGAGCTAGCTCCTTTACCTAATCCTTCAAAATATCTCTGGAGTGGCCTCTACTGTTGGGAAAGTTGAACAGAGCATTCATGATAGTCATGGGCTCGTCCATCTAATACATCTCATCATAGTCTCATGCCTAGAAGGTTGCAAGCTTCTTTCTAATGACACTACTCAAGGTCATTGTTTCAGGGTCAGTGTGGGAGTCGATCCAGTGAATCATATCCGCACATGGGAACGCGGGGTATCTACATGCAATCCAGTACATGCCAGACTTATGAATGTTCATGTACACCTGACGGTCTTCAAGGTCTTCCCTAAAAGTACCTGCGAATGTTCATTCACCTATTTCCACTTCAGTTTGATGTCCTTGTCTAGATACAACTTTGTATCTTCGTAGATCGAAATGCTAGAGGACACTTGTTCAACTGTTGTTCCATCTACAACACCATTAATGTCCTAGGATCCTATTTTCTTGGAAGCCATTGATACAGGTGAATGCCTCAAAGATCTGGAAACAAGTAGCATGCATGGCAAGAAATATGTTAGTGAAAACAAAGAAAATTCGGGGAAGGACACAACACATACCTGGCGAATTGATGAGTAAGATTGCATAAATTTCATTGGGAGGTTGAGTGATTGGCTGCCAAAACTATGCAAAAGGAAGTCTGGATTGACTGGGAGGCTGAACTGGTAGTTGGATCTACAAAATGTGCAATCTAGTTGGGTAGTTGGTATCTAGGGTTTCACAATGCGCAATCCCAGCTGGGGAGTACTGCTGGCCCAGGGCAGATTTGCACAAATTTTTGGGCGAAGCAGTCACTGACCTCTAGAAATGTGTAATTCAGTCAAGGAGGCCAGTGCTGGGCTATATTGCGCAAATCTAGAGAGGTAGGTGAGCCTTCCTTCTCCAAGTTGCTCAATGTAGCCTTGGTGAAGGCAGAGACTGGGCTAAGCTTGGCTCGATTCGCCGACAGGAAATTGAAAGCAAGTAAGTCGATGAAATGCATGGTGACACTAATTGATAGTAGAAGTGATAAACAATGCTTGAAAAACATGAAGGGAATATTGAGCAAATAGATCAACATGCATGTGGGTGAGCCCGTTCACCGGTTGGGCAAATGTTCATGCAAAATAGTTTCATGCATGCGATAGTAGTGAGATAGCGACCAAAAATGAAACAGAGCTAGGACAAACTAGAATACATGTAAATGACAGTAGACACACAAAGAAAATAAGAAAACATCACCAACATAAGCAAATACACAAAAAGCGACAGAAATGATGAAAAGGACAAGTTGAGGCCACTTACCCATGAAAAGGTGAGTTGGATTTGTCAGAGAGTCCTAGATGTGATGTGGGATGTCATAGCTCCAATATCAATGTGAATGAATGAGCTCTGGTGCATTGAATAAAATTGGCCTTATGACGCACATGGCACAAATCTAGGAAAAAGCGACACTTGGAGGGAAACTTCTAAAACAACTTTGCATGTAACCCTCGGCTGCTAAAAGTAGCTCCCTGAATCATGGGATGCCTTTTGCATGTTGTCTCTTGCTATTCTAGGAAGATGAGGTCATGCTGTGTGCATGTCAAGTTTCCTTGGTTCCCGGTGGAACTGGTCAATTGGACTGTCCATGCATGCCAATGCTTAACTTCTTGGGAACAATGTGCTACTGGCTATAAGATGGGCTGACTGCCCAAGGGGATTGCGCAATTTTTGGGCCCAGTAGCTGACTTCTGCCCAGATTTGTGCAAATCTTGGCCTGAACTCCCTGTTGGTGGGAAAAATTGTGCAATCCCTGCTAGGAGGTTTGGCTGGCAGGATTGTGCAATCCCGGAGACCAATAGGTTGACATAGAGGATTGCGCAATTCCTGGAGGGAACTACTAGTTTCCCTCCAAGAATGCGTAATTTTAAGGGGGGAGTTACTGAGCCTGCGGCTGGACCAAGTCCGGGTAAGCATCCTGGGAGGGGAATGCATGGATTGTGTTCCACTAGCTGCCTTTGTGCGAGGAAAATACTAAAGATTGAGTACTTGACAAGGAAAAACAAAGTGTTGTGCAAGGTTGGTAGGGAGGCTCCAAAACAGGCTAAGGAAAAATTTTAGAGGGTGGTTGTAGCCGCTACAATAGGTTTTCAGTCGTAGACTTTGTTTTAGGGTTGGGATGGATTATTTCTTTGCATGTTTCTCTTGTTTCTAAGTCACGGGTTATGATCAAATTTTGGGCAGTTGTTTTTTTATTGCTTTGAAGTTTTAGGGAACTGACATGCTAAGTTTGTGGCAAGGTCAGAATGGCCCCTGAGGGTTGTTGTTTAGGGGTTATTTTCACAAAATTGGTGTTTGGGTCCAGTTTTTATTTTTGGGTCTCTCTCTCTCTATGCTTAATGGTATTGTGGTTTGAATCCTATATAGAGGTTGATGAGACTTTTGTCTCTCTTGATAGGGTATATGTCGAGTCTTGAGTTTATGTTCTAAGCTATGGAGACAATATTGTAGGGTGGTATCTGGGTCCTGTCATTGTTGGGTCTGGTTTATTTTCTTATTGTTTTGTAGGGAGAGGAATTCGTAACAATTGTTAAAAGTGTTACCTTGGGGTTTCATCTATGTCATCGAGGCATAGAATGAGATGTCATCGGGGAGAATGTGGTAGTCTTCCTCAGATAGTGATAAGTGACCAAGAAATCTAACTCTCAATTTGGTAGTTTTTCTTCCAGTTTTCGTCCATTGCTTCTAGTCATTCTCATATTTTGAATAAATGGAATTTTGGTTGTGTTTTCTAGCCCATCTTGATGCAGGATCATACTTATCTTGAAGGATTTTTAATTTGTTGGTATTATGGATCATATTGGCATATGTCTTTGTGTCTCATTTCGTGATGCCAATTATTTTTGTGTTTGGTTAATATTGGTGCCAACTATGGCATGTTTGTGGCTCTATTTGGTCAATTATGTGTTTGGCGGCACCACACTGTATGATGGCTCTATACTTATTCCATTGTCTTTGGTGTTCTATGTTTGTAATAGTGTGGTGTCATCTCATTGTCGGTTATGTGGTTATTTGGCCATTCTATGTCTCCTATGTTGGCTCGTAATGTAATGGATCGTGGGACAATGGCTCTTATCGCCTACATGGGTGCACAATTATGTTGGGTTCTTTTTGTATTATGACTTTCATGAGGGTGTTTGAGTCTGAATTTCTCTTGGAGATGTATGGAAAAGAGAAACATACTCCAAAGGGAGATGTCTAGAAAATCTATGTATCTTTGTTTTGTTGAGTAATATAAAAGTCTCAATTTACCAAAAAAAAAAATAGAAATATATGCTTATTTTTAAATATGATACATTTAATATATATCTCTATATATATATTTTAAATGATTGATATTAAATTCTTTATTTAAAAAAATGTATTAATAGTTAAAATGCTTATATTTAAACATGTATCATTTTCTACGATTTAACTAGTGGGGAATGATAAATTCACCCATACAACCATGTTGACTTGGTTGGGTCATGCTAATTTGGCTAAGGTTGAATGGCTTAGAGTGTTGATGCTTGCAAAAATGGGGCAAAATTTCTCCCATATAGGCATGTTGATTTGGCTAAGGTCATACTGATATAATTAGGGGATACTAATAGATTCACCCTAGAAACATGTTGATTTGACTAGGGGTGATTGGCCCATGGTAACTACTATAACACCCTCCTCCCACATCTACCCAAGCAACTGGCCAGCCAGGGTAAACATGCGATGAGATGCCACTATGATAAGTTTCGGCCTCCTAAGTCACATTAAAGAAGTGGAACCGACGGAAACACACCATACAGACATTAATCATCAACTATTGGACCCTCAAGAACAGATCCAATACTTTAGACAACTTACCTTAGGGTACCACTGAAATTTTGGACAACTTAAGCCTTAGTCTCTCCCATGCTATAAGCATGAGGGCAACCAAAGACCCAAATTCGCTTTCCAGGCTTGCCTGCCAGTGACCAGAGATCAAAATTGTCAGTGCTATGCTAATGACTCCGGGATTTGAGCCACTTTTTCAGGTCCAGAGCCCAGGTCACTGGCCATAATAGAACCATGTCTTCAGAACAATATAATAACATGAAAATGATAGTTTTAAAGCAAATACTTGTTTCAAACCTTGACTGGACCCCTACTAGCCATGACAAGAATTTCATCAAACATATCATGAATATGTAAACTACAGGTGTAAATAATAGTTTTGAGCATATGGGTCTCATATGTAGCCGAGAATCGCTAAGAACCATTGATGCCTTAACACATCAACTACCATTCCATCCATTAGGTCATATATGCATTGATCATTCAATTACAAGTAAAAACATGGTGAAACTCATACATAGATGATGTCATAAAACACATACATAAACAACATAATAGCAACATCAATACTCATGAAAGTACATCCATGTAGATCATATATAATCCATTAAAATCCTCATCGAAATAGAAGGAGAAATAACCTTTCATTAATGATACAAAATCCAAACCTGGAATGGGACCTCCACATTCCACCCGACTGTAGAATGACTGAGCCAAATCTCTCTTCAGCCATTCACCCTCGTGCCATATTCCAAGCATGAACGTGGGATATCATAGAACACATCAATAAAAAAACGTCTAGGGATTCTAGAGGCCATCCACTTCAACCCATCGAACATTGATTCCACCTCATGGTTAGACATCACAAAAACCATCATCAGATCAGTCTCTATCCAGCCATCCAAGGCTCTAGAGCGTTTTTTCCAACCAAGGCTATAGGACTAGTAACTCAACCCACAACTTCCACCGGGCTCTAGAGCATTTGTCCAACCAAGGATACGAGACTAGTAACTCAACCCACCAAGGGATTTAGAGTGTTTTTCCAACCAAAGCTACGAGACTAGTAGCTCAACCTAAGATGTTCCAGGGCTCTAGATCATTTGTCCAAGCAAGGCTTTGGGAATTAGTAACTCAACTGAAGCTAAGGAACCATGAGAACTAACCAACAACAAAAGAAGGAAATCAACCCATAAACTCCCTCCTCAACCAAGACCACTTATACATATTGTGCACCACACACATACGACCACACACAACATACAACTCTGTGAAATACATGCATCTATACCTAACATACAACACATACACCTACAAGCACTGTATACAATACAATACATACGCCTACATCTAGTGCATAACATGATACTACACCTACACCTAGCATATGACACAACACAATACATCTATACTCGATGTATAACACCACACAATACATCCACCTACCACAATGTACATGCCCTCAACATAGCATGTATGCCATGTACACAATACCACAAGTGCACTAGTACCATATGTACAACATGTGCATAATACCACTTGTACACTTCACCACCTGCACAACGTGTGCACAACATCACATGTACACAATGCCACCTGCACAATGTGTACACATCGCTACATGTACACTACACCACCTGTACAATGTCTACACAATACCAGATGTATATAGTACGACATGTACAACGTGTATGTGACACCACATGTACACAACACCATATGCATGACATGTACACAACACCACCTACATGCAGCACCACTTGTACAACATGTACACATCACCACATGCACACAACACCACTTGCACGATCATGCACACCACACCATATGTACATAGCACCACATGTAAAACATGCATGTAACACCACATGTACATAGCATTGCATATCCAACATGTACATAACATCATATGTACAAAACACCACATATCCAACATGTATAGAGCACCATATGCATACAACACTGCATATCCATCATGCACACAGTGCAATATGTACACATCACCATATATCTAACATGTACATAGCACCATCTATACCTAGCACTAAATATGCAACATTCAAACAACTCTATTTGTACTAACACCTTGTACATAATATTGCACAAACAACATGTACACACACTACATATGTACAACACTGCATGCACACAATCATCACATATGAAACATGTACAACATGTATGACATATGCACAACAATAATAACACACATTCGAAACCATACTACCTCTACCAAGCAACAGTAGTAGGACTATGGACAAGAGTTGGCAACCCAGACCATACCGAAGAAGTTCCTGAGACAAAGTGTGAAAAAGTAACATATTGAGAAACAAGGTCCAAAAATGAACTTTGGGTATAATTACTGGATGAATACGAGCCGTGGCTTGCTTCCAGGGTCTTATACATGCTTGTGCTAGCATGCCACAGACCACACCACTTTCATTTCGCTGATGTATCCCTTGGTATGACCTGTCCATAATATAGACATAATATAATCACATAATATCAACTCATAACCACATGATACTGACATCATATATTTTTCATGACTGTTCTTCGCAATTGATTCCTCGTAAGACTAGGAACCTCTTCATGTAATTTTCCTACGTAAGCAATCATTCCTCCACAAGAATGATTCATGATGACCCTGTCAGACAGTGACATAGATACATAGACACATACATAAATATACATAAACATTAGCATAAAACAATCATGATCCACGATGACCTTGTTAGATAACGACATACATACATACATATATACATATAATCATTAGCATAAAACAATCATGATCACAACATAAATACTAGATATCAAGGTCAAGGTTAATAGAAATTCCGTTATTCATGCACAACATTGAGAACCACCATTCCCAATTTAGTCAAGCCATATGACATCTCAGGTCCATTTACTTTACCTTCTCTGGTTACCTTTCTCTTGCATATCCTGCCATTGTCCATTTACACCAATGGACCCAACTAGTCCAACTAGATGTCATAGTCTTACCCTTTGCTGCACTTACTCATGCATAGAGCTTTATCTTAATCTTACATTACCTTTCGAGTACCACACATCTCTCCCAAGCTCCATTAAATTTCCACTTTCGCAAAAAATTCCCAAGACTCAAAACATAAAGGGCAAGACATGAAATAACTAAGAAGAAAACCCTGAAAGTCAATAACAATATGACACCATAACAAAGTGGCAAGGCCTTGCACGAGACATAAACAAAACCAAAATCAAGCTCAACAATTCATAAAAGACTAAAAGCACAAGACCGACAATAGACACCATGACTCAATCCCCATGGTTCCCAAGGAAAGCTCAACTTGATCCTTCTTCAAAATTTCATGGCAATTTATTTTTCCATGCAATCTCCTGCATCATAGTGCCATAAACACATAATTTTTAGTGTATATATAAAATTACAATACACCAATTACCTTATCTTGTTATGCCAAGAACGTTGCCTTGTAGCTAAACACATATGTGCCATGTGTCAAGGGACTCCAATTCCCTTGACAGATCTACCTGTAACTAGAACTGGCTGATATACCTATCAAATACATGTCTATGAATATAACACATATCCACATAATGTTAGACGAAATTAAGGTTAAGAAGACTTCCTATACGCAAAGCACTCATTCGTTTGGAATTAGGGTTTCCAAACATAGCCAAATGAATTCTTGCCCAATTCCTTTCCTTTTCCTTTTTACCTTGTTGCAATCGAGGCTTACTATGCACTGTCACATCACCCAACTATTAGTTATGTAAACACATCAACTATTACCTTGTCATGCTAATACCAAGCATGTTTCCCACAAATTTTCACACATGTCAACCACATGTTCCAAATATCATGATAAACATATATATCAATTTGAAATCAAACTTTACCAAGACTAATAATCATGTAATAATCCATAGTCAACTCATAGTCCTTAGACATAATGCTACAACTGTCACCTACTTACACTCAAGTACATATCAATTGTCCGAGCCCATACGCATTAGTACAATCATCTTCAACAAGATCATTAGAACACATACTTATATCATACAATTAATCAAACATTCAAACAACTAGCAAACATACCATGCTAAATAAATCAACTAGATGACAGAATAAACACCAAGCACTCAACTCCAAATAGACAACATAAGCAAACTCATGCCTTAATGTATCTTAGGGGAGGTTGTCTTGTCTGCACAATCAATCTTGTTAGCACGATATAACTTCACAACATATCAACTCAAACATAAGTAAGATCATGATATCCAAAATAATCACTAGCTAACATGTTTAAATGATAACCCGTACATAATTATCATTTACACATATGCAAAGTCAATCTAGATTAGTACAACACCATATCACAAATATGTCGGCTCATACTTGAATATCATAACCATAACCATCTACATAAGCCAATCCAAGTTAACACAACACATATAACATCAATATCTTATATGAAATAACCACAATCATTTAGTTACTAGCATATAACAACGACAAGTTAACCTATAACATACTCATCAACAACATATAACATAATCATCAAGCTATCTAACATAAAAAAAATAGAAATGCATACAACCACATGTTACTATGATTCATGACTATCCGACACATGTGCATGTGACTATACTAATCAATTATCATCTATCATGTATGTAACCATAACATCAAAAGCATGTTCATAAACCTAATGCATCTGAAAATCCTTAACTTACATACCTGCATGCCAGACATACAACACCTCTATGACTCTCTTCTCTTTCCTCGAGGTCCAATGTTGCAACTTCACTTTAATGATCTACATCTCCTGTTCTATCTCAGGCAACACAATAGCATCATAACAACCAATAACACAATGATGACCTAAATTTGCATATAATGACTTCACATGGACAATTTTACCTACTATTCATGCATAATTATAACCAAGACCACACATGCATAACAACTACATATATACGTATAACACAAGAGTACAAAACCATGTACACATCATTCTAGCTAGAGTCCAGTCATCAATGCATGACCATTGTTATTATCTTAACCTGCAAGACTGTACCAAAATACCAAATATGCGAAGAAATATACCTAGAACATAGAACAATGAGAAATAACAGCAAGTATTTTATTTTAGATAGAGGAGGAATGACTTGTTATAGAGTTTTTGTAAACCCAACATTTCAGACTACCAAGTGAGTCCATCATCAAGGGATGCGTCAATCCTCCTCAATCACTTAAATAACCTCTTTGACCATATAAAATTCACTATTGAAATTGAAAATAACAACCAACTTCCCTTTCTTGATATCCTTCTAACTAAAAGAGATGGGTGTCTTGGTTTCCAAGTCTATAGAAAGAAAACCCATACAGAAAGATATCTACATGCAAATTCCCATCACCACCCTAAACAGAAGATTGGTATCATTAGGACCTTAACCTCTAGGGCAGCTAGAATATCTGATCCTGACCATTTAAATGATGAACTCAACCATCTTCACAAGGTGTTTGAACTAAATGGCTACAATAGAAATACCATCAAGAAAGCCATGCAACTATCCCTAAACAAGAAGAACAATGATACTAAAAATCAAAATTTATCAACTCCTAAGATCTCCCTTCCATACATAAAAGGCACCACTGACAAAATCACTAAAATTCTCAATAAACATATCATTAACATAGCCTTCACCCCTACTAACACCATCAGACAATTATTCAACTCAGTCAAGGATCCCATAAACCCTAAACTTCAAAAAGGTGTTTATGTGATTCCTTGCTCATGCGGTAAGGAATACATTGGTGAAACAGGTAGGTCTCTTAATATTAGAATTAAAGAACACACTGGTGACTTAAGAAGAGAAAGGACCTCTAAATCAGCCTTAGGAGAACATGTTCACTCTTCCTCTCATTACATCTGCATGGAAGAAGTCAAACTAGTTAGAAAAGAAGACCACTATCTTAAAAGGAAAATTAAAGAAGCCATTGAAATAGAAAAAAGGAAGAACAACCTGAACAGAGACGACGGTTTAAAACTAAGCAACACCTGGAAACCTTTACTGGAAATCCTAAAAAAATAGTAATTAACTCTTATCCCTTAAAAATGACCTATTCCCTCCT
>APFE030930639.1:54647-93446 GCA_000404065.3 Pinus taeda
AATGCTCATAGAAATACAAGGAGAAATAACCTTTCATTAATGATACAAAATCCAAACCCGGGATGGGACTTCCATGTTCTACCTGACCGTAGAATGGCTGAGCCAAATCTCTCTTCAACCATTCACCCATGTGCCATATTCCAAGCATGAATGTGAGATCTCATAAAACACATCAATCAAAACTCATCCAAGGCTTCCAGAGACCATCCACCTCAACCCATCAAATAATGATTCCACCTCACGGTCAAACATCACCAAAACCATCTTCAGATCCGTCTCTATCCTAGCCATCTGGGGCTCCTGAGCATTTTTTTCCAACCAAGGCTCCAGGACTATTAAATCAACCCACAACTACCGCTGGGTTCTAGAGTGTTTGTCCAACCAAGGCTACATGATTAGTAACTCAAACCACCAAGGGCTCTATAGCGTTTGTCCAACCAAGGCTCCAGGAACTAGTAACTCAACCCAAGCTAAGGAAACATGAGAACCAACCAAAAACAAAATAAGGAAATAAACCCACAAACTCCATGGCTATTCAGGAAATGGTAAGGCAACGAAATCCACTATCAATCTCGACCATCCTCCATGCCAATGACAAATCATAACCAAGACACCACATGCATGTGCCATGCATGCCAAAAATAATGAGGAAAACATACATGCAACTTGATACTTGCAAGAAAAACCTGCTTTAGCTACTCATCTCGATGCCCTCTTGCGCTTTCCTGCTCTTCCTTTGAATTCTTGCTCCAAAACTCCAAGTATGCTAGACCCTCCAAGAGTGCTCCAAGAAAACTAAGTATCCAAGAGTATGAGAGAGAGAGAGAGAGAGAGAGAATAATGAGAGAGCTCCAAAAATGAACTGATCAAGTCTTGCCCACTGATCCTTTGAAGCATTTTTATTAATGAGGCCTCTATTTTCTTCATTTTCCATATTTTCCTTCATTTTCCTCTTCACATGCAACATATTACCTTTCACCTTCCTCTTCTCCTAATTTCCATTATTTTCATAAATAAAATGACAATAAATACCTCATGTCTTTCCAAAACCTTTTCCATTTCCTTTGCCAATTTCCTTAGCCATAATAAATCAAATCAACACCCACTAGGATGTTTCTCCCACCATTCATCTTGGAATACATGCCCCATCACTGTGGCCATATATATATATTCTTACATGGAATTTTCACCAGGGTTGTTACAATTACCACATAGGGAAAATATTCTTCCATTGGAGGCATGTTGATTTGGCATCCACAGGGTCATGCCGATTTTACTAGAGAAGAATGATGCATTCACCTAAGAAGCCATGGTGAATTGGCCAGGGGTGCATGACCCAGGGGAAAACTTTCTCCTAAGAAGACATGTTGATTTGGATGGGTCATGCTCATTTGACCAAGGGAATTTGACACGTTTACATGAGAAGCCATGCATATTTTTCAGGGGTAAATAGCCCAGGATACTCACATTCCTTGCTTTGAGATGGAGTGATCTATATATATAGACATGCATGTGAAGAGACACTACATCAACATAGCAAGATCGCAAAATTTTCTTGTGGAGGAGAAATTTCAACTGAAAAGAAATTTTGTTTTCAGGTAAGGCAATTTCTAACCTGCAACCCAAAGATTAAAGGGAATAGTCCCTACCCTACCCTCTTGATTGAAGCTAGCATTCCCCATTGAAAGCATGGCTATGATTATGTATCTCATGTATAATAAGAATCTATACAACATGGAACCCAATAAGTGTCCTAAAATTGTTTCTAACTCAAGCCAAAACCCCCACCTCTAACTCAAGCGAGGATGGTATAAGGATGCCTAATATTTGCTAGACCTTTGAGGAAATGGAGAAGATCATCTTGATAATAAGGATAATATTAAATATATAATTACTTCCAAATTTAAGGATAAGTTGTGGGACAATACAATTAGAGGAAAAAAAAAAAAGCTAAGATATTATAAGGAGGTGATCAACCCCAATCTCGAAAACCATAATTATCTTTATCTTTCTATTTTATCCAGTGCTAAGAAGAAAATGAACATTACAAATATAAGAACTAATTCTCATGAGCTTCATAATGAAATGAGACGTTGGACTATTTCCAAAACACCTTTGGATGAAAGAGTTTGTCACCTTTATGACACTAAGAGCGTTGAAGATGAAAAACACTTTTTCTTGGATTGTCTTCTTCTTACTCACATCCACATCCACCTACTCCTCTAAAGAGATGTACTAGCTTTGTGCAATAGAGAAGCCAAGGCGTGTTACAATATTTTCCAAGCCTTCTTCAAGATAGTCTTAGTAGAAGCTTGGCTAACCAAAAGCCCATACAATGAGTTATGAGGGACTATTTATAGCAAAGGGTGGGGTGACCCTTGACATTCCCCTTTGTGACCGTTCAACTATCCTCATGACTCTTCACCTACTCTATGACTTTCACATTCACTCTTGAGACTTTGACTTACACTTGACATGACTCAACAATACAAAGCACATGTACCCATGTGAACAATGGCTTGAACAAGCCAAACGAGACACCACTCTGACTTAGACAACTATAGAAGTCTAGCTACTCTACATCCTCATTTTGATCAATAGTAACATATTGGTGTGAAGATTGGTAGTCTTTGATAGTGTCTATGTGTTCCGCTGTGACATCCGTCTAGAACCTAAACCTTGCCTCCATGGCATCTAGGTACACTTCTTGGGCTCCTCTGTCCAACTCATATGAAAGAATGTGCAAAAATATCCTCAATGTGGGTGGACCAGCAACATACTTACACATGATGTCTACATTGATAAGCAAGTCTGGACTGGTGGCAATGTGCATCAACTCATCGAAGTACGAGTCAAGCTCCTGTTGGACCTGCTTCTTAGTCTTCGCTTGGGTGAGAGTCCCAAGTGATGGAATCACATATGTGTGCACAACATCCTCCATGCTCTTGAATACTTGTGCATGGGAAGCCTGTATGCCAGTGATGAATTGTAGTAGGTCTTCATAGTTCCATATTTGACTCCAGATACGTGCTTGCAGGTCAACCGCATTGGTCTTCATCATCTTGGGAAAATGAAGTGAGGCTCCTTTATAATTCATTGTCCATGCTTGCATGTTATCAATGACAGCATGTATGTTCTTCAAGATGTGAGCTCTTCTCACACATGGATGCTACCATTCGTGAAGATGAATGACTGCTTTATGCACGGTACTAAACTTGGAGTACAATGCCCACATAACCGTGTTCAAGGACAACACTTCCTATAGTATTGCTTTCTTCAGTTCTGCTTGGGTGGACATTGTCACCTAGTCTCCTCCCTGCCTGATCACGTATAGTTCCTTTGCCATTCGATCATTCTCAACTATGAGGAAGTGAACACTGGAGTTAGTGGCTTCGACATGCACTCTAGTTGCATCGGTCAAAGCAGATGAGTACTTGTGCACATTGGTCATGATCACTTGTTCTTCAACCTGCTCAGTGGATGCTTGGCCTTCCAAAGTTGGTACTCTGTTAAGGTGCACAACTCTATGTTGGGATTCATCAAAGGAGTTGTCACACATCTCTAATTCCAGTTGACCACAAAGGATCTCAGTGCATCCTTGGTCATTCGAGACTTGCTCATCATGTAGATGCATTGCAGCGGGCAAGTTGACCTCTCTGTGGTGAGGCTTGAGGTCAGTTTCCTGTTCCAATTTTGGCTGCTCCATGTCTGCATCCAGTTGTTCGAAAACTATTCTATCTCATGAGAAAAATCTTGCCCTTGGGAGGGCTCACCCTGTTCACTTGATGCTAGCTATTAAGAAGAATCAACTACTTGTATGGGCACCACTTCATCTGTCTACATGTGATGCACCCCCTGTTGAATCTGCTGCTGCTGTGCTTCCTTATTCTGCTAGCGCAACTCTTATTCTTTCTGGAGTTGCTCCCTCAGCTCATGCAACTCCTTCTCTTTCTCTTCCATTCTCTTCTTGTCTCTTTGCCTTCGCACCATTCAATTTTCGCGTTGTTGCCTCTTATGTTGAATAGCCATAATTGCTTGTTCTACAAGTGGATCTACTTGAAACTTGTAGCTTTGTTCGTCCTCCTTGCGGTCGACAATCTTTCTCTTCCCTTTGTCACACGCAGGTATTCTTGGGTTTGCTGCCTCTACTGTTGCTACTATTGCTTCTACTGCTGGTGTTTTCCATGGTGCTGCTTCATGCTTCCATGCTAACCATTCTACGGTGAAACCAACTTGTTCATTGGGTCTAGAATGATGGTAACAATACCTCCATGAGTCTTCCTTGGCCCAATGAAATTCCCCATAGATCCAATTGAACTGAACTCTCACGCAATGATCCTTGACAATGCTATGTGGGTCGTACGGGTTGAAGCTTCGAAGGTCAAGCGGGTACTTCTTCATTTGTTCAGCTTCAACATCCACTTGCTTGATGCTCTTGATATCATATAACCCGATCCACAATGGAAGAGTGGGCCAAGTTGCCTTCTTCTTCCACTGCAGCCTAGTTGTTAATCCCGCTGAGACATGATACGCTACTTCTTGCATGACTAGCACGTCCAAAGCAAATTTTGGAAAAACATGTGGAGGCTTCTCCACACTAAACACTTAGATGAACGTGTTGTTCAATGAGGCATACCAATCTGCAATTCCTAACAATGCCTTCATCACTTCTTCTGACATGCAGGGTGGATCCTGTTCAGATATCAACCTATACATTGGGGCAACAAGATAGTCGGATAGATGCTTGATCACTCCTCTAAAGCTACACTCAGAGAATAGCTTGAAATATGTGCTCACAACAATCTCCGCTGGTGACCATGCCCACTCTAAGCCCAAGAACTGATGTCGGACATAGACTACATCTAGAATGTAGGTGGACATATAAATCTCTGCATGCATGCCTTCGAGCGACTGTCGAGCCTTCGTGACTTGCTCCTTCAGCTCAAGAGCCAGTATGCCGAACCAGTTGCATGGTCTTCCTTCTCTCTCTAGTTTGTCCAGCACGACCACCCAACTCTGAGGGAAGGTCTTAGTGGTTGCTTGGCCACTCAGTCGACATGCGAATATGACCAAGTATTGGTATGCCTTCCTCAATATCTTCGTCTTATAGATCCGGTTAGGGGTCATCTTGAAATGAGTTGGCTCCTTTACCCAATCATTCAAAATAACTCTGGAGTGGCCTCTGCTATTGGGAAACCTGAACAGAGGGGTCATGAAAATCATGGGCTCATCCATATGATACATCTCATCATAGTCTCATGCCTAGAAGGTTGCAAGCTTCTTCCCAATGACACTACTCAAGGTCATTGTTTCAGGGTCAGTGTGGGAGATGATCCAATGAATCATATCTGCACATGGGAATGCGGGGTATCTACATGCAATCCGGTACATGCCAGACTTATGAATGTTCATGTACACTTGACGGTCTTCAAGGTCTTCCCCAAAAGTACCTGTGAGTGTTCATTCACCTATTTCCACTTCAGTTTGATGTCCTTGTCTAGATACAACTTCGTATCTTCGTAGATTGACATGCTAGAGGACACTTGTTCAACTGTTGTTCTAGCTGCAACACCATCAGTGTCCTAGGATCCTATTCTCTTGGGAGCCATTGAGACAGATGAATGCCTCAAATATCTTGAAACAAGTAGTATGCATGGCAAGAAATATGTTAGTGAAAATAAAGCAAATCCGGGGAAGGACACAACACATACCTGGGGAACTGATGAGCAAGTTTGCAAAAATTTCACTGGGAGGTTGAGTGACTGGCTGCCAAAACTGCCCAAAAGGAAGTTTGGATTTATTGGGAGGCTGAACTGGTAGTTGGATATGCAAAATGCGCAATCTAGTTGGGCAGTTGGAAGCTGGGGTTTCACAATGCGCAATCCCAGCTGGGGAGTACTGCTGGCCTAGGGCAGATTTGCGCAAATTTTTGGGTGAAGCAGTCACTAACCTCTAGAAATGTGCAATTTAGTCTAGGAAGCTAGTGCTAGGTCATATTGTGCAAATCTAGAGAGGAAGGTGAGCCTTCCTTCTCGAGGTTGCTCAATGTAGCCTTGGTGATGGCAGAGACCGGGTCAAGCTTGGCCCAATTCGCCGACAGGAAATTAAAAGCAAGTAAGTCGATGAAATGCATGGTGACACTAATTGATAGTAGAAGTAATAAACAATGCATGAAAAACATGAAGGGTATATTGATCAAATAGATCAGCATGCATGTGGGTGAGAACGTTTGCCGATTAGGAAAACGTTCGTGCAAAATAGTTTCATGCATGCGATAGCAGTGAGATAGTGACCAAAAATGAAACAGAGCTAGGACAAGCTAGAATACATGTAAACAACAGTAGGCACACAAAGTAAATAAGAAAACATCACTCACACAAGCAAATACACAAAAAGCGACAGAAATGCTGAAGAAGACAAGTTGAGGCCACTTACCCATGAAAAGCTGAGTTGGATGTGTCAGAGAGTCCTGGATGTGATGTGGGATGTCATAGCTCCAAGATAGATGTGAATGAATGAGCTCTGGTGCATTGAATAAGTTTGGCCTTATGATGCACATGGCACAAATCTAGGAAAAAGCGACACTTCGAGGGAAACTTCTAAAACAACTTCACATGTAACCCCCAACTGCTAAAAATAGCTCCCTGAATCATGGGATGCCTTTTGCATGTTCTCTCTTTCAATTCCGGGAAGATGAGGTCATGCATGCATGCAGGTCAAGTTACCTTGGTTCCCAGTGGAACTGGTCAACCAGACTGTCCATGCATGCTAGTGGTCAACTACTTGGGAAAAATGTGCATTCCTGACTATAAGTTGGGCTGACTGCCCAAGGGGATTGTGAAATTTTTGGGCCCAACAGATGATTGTTGGCCAAATTTGTGCAAATCATGGGCTAAACTGCCTGTTGGTGGGAAAGATTTTGCAATCCCTGCTAGGAGGGTTGGCTCACAGGATTGCACAATCCTGGAGACCAACAAGTTGACATAGAAGATTGCACAATTCCTGGAGGGAACTATTAGTTTCCCTCCAGGAATGCACAATTTTCAGGGGGAAGCTACTCAACCTGCAGCTGCACCAAGTTTGGGTAAGCATCCTATGAGGGGAATGGATCAATTGTGTTCGACAGGTTGCCTTTGTCTGAGGAAAGTACTAAAGATTGAGTACTTGACAAGGCAAGACAAAGTGTTGTGCAAGGTTGGTAGGGAGACTCCAAAACAAGCTAAGGAAAAATTTTAGAGGGTGGTTGTAGCCGCTACAATAGGTTTTCAGTCATAGACTTTGCTTCAGGGTTGGGATGGATTATTTCTTTGCATGTTTCTCTTGTTTCTAAGTCACAAGTTACAATCAAATTTTGGGCAGTCTTTTTTTGATTGCTTTGAAGTTTTAGGGCACTGATGTGCTAAGTTTGTGGCAAGGTCGGAATGGCCCATAAGGGTTGTTGTTTAGGAGTTATTTTCATAGAATTAGTGTTTGGGTCTAGTGTTTATTTTTGGGTCTCTCTCTGTGCTTAATGGTATTGTGGTTTGAATCCTATATAGAGGTTGATAAGACTTTTGTCTCTCTTGATAGGGTCTATGTCGAGTCTGGAGTTTATGTTCTAAGCCATGGAGACAATATTGTAGGGTGGTATCTGGTTCTTGTCATTGTTGGGTCCGGTTTATTTTCTTATTATTTTGTAGGGAGAGGAATTCGTAACAATTGTTAAAAGTGTTACCTTGGGGTTTCATCTATGTCATCAAGGCATAGAATGAGATATCGTCATGGAGAATGTGGTAGTCTTCCTCAGGGTTAGCAAGGAGCATGATTCTTTGCTCATGACTCGAATGCCACCTATTTCATTGTGGTTCTGCTAAATACTCAGAAATAAAGATGGAGAAGTAGGGATTCAAAGGCATTCTCATTTGGAGTTTGAGATCATGGAGGATTTTTCGGCATGGGTTCCTAACCCTAGGCACACAAGGGGTAGGAAGAAGAAATAATTCAATTCGATGGCTTTGCACTGGAAAATGAAGACCCTCTTGGGCCTGGTCTTGAAAGACAATAAAATAGAGAGGTATAATGTCTTCGCCTCCTTGGAAGACATCAAAAGGATGCTTAGGAACCAATGTTTCTACCTGGACATGATTGATCCCCATGTGGTGGATGTGGAAGGCAATATTTCTGATGAATCATATAGTGGTGACTTGTTGGACCATCTAGGTTCTATTGCAAGGGTCTCTGCAACAATGTCCTCCTCAGATAGTGATAAGTGACCAAGCAATCTAACTCTGAATTTGGTAGTTTTTGTTCTAGTCTTTGGCCCATGCTTCTAGTCATTTTCATATTTTGAATGTATGGAATTTGGTTGTGTTTTCTAGCCCATCTTGGAATAGGTTCACACTTATCTTGAAGGATTTTTAATTTGTTGGTATTATGGATCATATTGGCATATGTCTTTGTGTTTAGTTTCGTGGTGCCAATTATTTTTGTGTTCGGTTAATATTGGTGCCAACTATGGCATGTTCATGGCTCTATTTGGTCAATTATGTGTTTGGATGCACCACAATGTATGATGGTTCTATGCTTATTCCATTGTCTTTGGTGTTCTATGTTTGTAATAGTGTGGTGTCATCTCATTGTCAGTTATGCGCTTATTTGGCTATTCTATGTCTCCTATGTTGGCTCGTAATGTAATGGATCGTGGGACAATGGCTCTTATCGCCTACATGGGTGCACAATTATGTTGGGTTCTTTTTGTATTGTGATTTTCATGAGGGTGTTTGAGTTTGAATTTATCCTGTAGATGTATGGCAAAGAGAAACATACTCCAAAAGGAGATGTCTAGAAAATCTATGTATCTTTGTTTTGTTGAGTAATATAAAAATCTCAATTTACCAAAAACAAAAAATAGAAATATATGCTTATTTTTAAATATGATACATTTACTATATATATAATATATATATATATATATAATATATATATATATATATATATATAATATAAATATATAATAAATATATATATATATATATATTAAATGTTAATATTAAATTCTTTATTAAAAAAAATGTATTAATAGTTAAAATGCTTATATTTAAACATGTATCATTTTCCACGATTTAACTAGTGGGGAATGATACATTCACCCATACAACCATGTTGATTTGGCTGGGTCATGCTAATTTGGCTAAGGTTGAATGGCTCAGAGTGTTGATGCTTGCAAAAATGGGGCAAAATTTCCCCCATATAAGCATGTTGATTTGGCTAGGGGCAACTGACCCATGGTAACTACTATAACACCCTCCTCCCACATCTACCCAAGCAACCGGTCAGCCAACGTAAACATGCGACGAGATGCCACTATGATAAGATTCGACCTCCTAAGTCACGTTAAGGAAGTGGAATTGATGGAAACACACCATACAGACTTTAATCATAAACTACTCGACCCTGAATAACAAATCCAATACTTTAGACAACTTACCTTAGGGTACCACTGAAATTTTGGACAACTTAAGCCTCAATCTCACCCAAATTCACTCTCTAGGCTTGCCTGCCAGTGACCAGAGACCAAAATTGTCAGTGCTATGCCAGCGACTTCGGGATTTGAGCCACTTTTTCAGGCCCAGAGCCTAGGTCACTGCCCATAATAGAACCATCTCTTAAGAACAGTAAAATAACATGAAAATGACAATATTAAAGCAAATACTTATTTAAGACCTTGTCTGGACCCCTACTAGCCATGACAGGCATTTCGTTAAACATATCATGAATATGTAAACTATAGGTGTAAATAACATTTTTGAGCATATGGGTCTCATACTTAGCCGAGAATCGTTAAGAACCATTGATGCCTTAACACGTCAACTACCATTCCATCCATTAGGTCATAGATACATTGATCATTCAATTATAAGTAAAAACATGGTGAAAGACATACATAGATGATGTCATAAAACACATACATAAACAACATAATAGCAACATAAATAATCATGAAAGTACATCCATGTAGATCACATATAATCCATTAAAATCCTCATAGAAATAGGAGGAGAAATAGCCTTTCATTAATGATACAAAATCCAAACCTAGAGTGGGACCTCTACTTTCCACTCAGTTGTAGAATGACTAAGCCAAATCTCTCTTCAGCCATTCACCCCCGTGCCATAGTCCAAGCATGAATGTGGGATCTCATAGAACACATCAACCAAAGCTCATCTAGGGATTCTAGAGGCTGTCCACTTCAACCCATCAAACATTGATTCCACCTCATGGTCAAACATCACCAAAACCATCATCAGATCCGTCTCTATCCTAGCCATCCAAGGCTCTGGAGCGCTTTTTCCAACCAAGGCTCTAGGACTAATAACTCAACCCAAAACTTCCATCGGGCTCCAGAGCATTTGTCCAACCAAGGCTACGAGACTAGTAACTCAACCCACCAAGGGCTTTAGAGCATTTGTCTAACCAAAGCTACGAGACTAGTAACTCAACCTAAGATGTTCCAGGGCTCTAGAGCATTTGTCCAATCAAGGATTTGGGAACTAGTAACTCAACTGAAGCTAAGGAACCATGAGAACTAACCAACAACAAAGGAAGGAAATAAACCCATAAACTCTCTCCTCAACCAGGACCACATATACATATTGTGCAACACACACATACGACCACACATGACATACAACTCCATGAAATACATGCACCTATACCTGACATACAACACATACAGCTACAAGCACTGTATATAATACAATACATACGCCTACATCTAGTGCATAACATGATACATACACCTACACCTAGTGTATGACACAACACAATACATCTATACCCGATGTATAACACCACAAAATACATCCACCTACCACAATGTACATGCCCTCAACATAGCATGTATGCCATGCACACAATACCACAAGTGCACTAGTACCATATGTACAACATGTGCATAGTACAACTTGTACACTGCACCACTTGCACAACGTGTGCATAACATCACATGTACACGACGCCACCTACACAATGTGTACACATTGCCACATGTACACTACACCACTTGTACAATGTGTACACAATACCACATGTATATAGTATGGCATGTATGACATGTACATGACACCACATGTACACAACACCATATGCATGACATGTACACAACACCACCTATACACATTGCCACTTGTACAACATGTACACATCACCACATGCACACAACACCACTTGCACAATCATGCACACCACACCATATGTACATATGTAAAACATGCATGCAACACCACATGTACATAGCACTGCATATCCAACATGTACATAACATCATATGTACACAACACCACATATCCAACATGCACAGAGCACCATATGCATACAACACCGCATATCCATCATGCACACAGTACAATATGTACACATCACCATATATCTAACATGTACATAGCACCATCTATACCTAGCACTAAATATGCAACATTCATACAACTCTATTTCTACTACACCTTGTACAGAATGTTGCATAAACAACATGTACACACACTACATATGTACAACACTACATGCACAAAATCATCACATATGAAACATGTACAAAATGTATGACATATGCACTGCAATAATAACACACATCCGAAACCATACTACCTCTACCAAGCAATAGTATTAGGACTATGAACAAGAGCTGGCAATCCAAACCATACAGAAGAAGTTCCTGAGACAGCGTGAAAAAGTAACAATATTGAGAAAAAAGGTCCAAAAATGAAACTTTGGGTATAATTATTAGATGAATACGAGCTATGGCTTGCTTTCATGGTCTTATACATGCTTGTGCTAGCATGCCACAGACCACACCACTTTCATTTCACTGATGTATCCCTTGGTATGACCTGTCCATAACATAGACATAATATAATCACATAATATCAACTCATAACCACATGATACTGACATCATATATTTGTCATGACTATTCTTCCCAATTGATTCCTCATAAGACTAGGAACCTCTTCATGTAATTTTCCTACATAAGTAATCATTCCTCCACAAGAATGATTCATGATGACCTTGTCAGATAGTGACATAAATACATAGACACATACATAAATATACATAAACATTAGCATAAAACAATCATGATCCATGATGAACTTGTTAGATAACGACGTACATACATACATATATGCATATAATCATTAGCATAAAACAATAATGATCACAACATAAATACTAGATATCAAGGTCAAGGTTAAGAGAACTTCCTTTATTCATGCACAACATTGAGAACCACCATTCCCAATTTATTCAAGCCATATGACATCTCAAGTCCATTTACTTCACCTTTTCTGGTTACCTTTCTCCTACATATCCTGCCATTGTCCATTTACACTAATGGACCCAACCATTTCGACTGGATGTCATAGTCTTACCCTTTGCTGCACTTACTCGTGCATAGAGCTTTATCTTAATCTTACATTACCTTTCAGGTACCACACATCTCTCCCAAGCTCCATTAAATTTCCACTTTCCCCATGAAAATAAACACCATGACTTAATCCCCATGGTTCCCAAGGAAAGCTCAAGTTGATCCTTCTTCAAAATTTCATGACAATCTATTTTGCCATGCAATCCCCTACATCATACTGCCATAAGAACATAATTTTTAGTGTATATATTACAATACATCAATTACCTTATCTTGTTATGCCAAGGACGTTGCCTTGTAGCTAAACACATATGTGCCATGTGTCAAGGGATTCCAATTCCCTTGACAGATCTACCTCTAACTAGAACTGGCTAATATACCTATCAAATACATGTCTATGAATATAACACATATACACATAATGTTAGATGAAATTAAGGTTAAGAAGACTTCCTGTATGCAAAACACTCATTCGTTTGGAATTAGGGTTTCCAAACATAGACAAAGGAATTCTTACCCAATTCCTTTCCTTTTCCTTTTTACCTTATTGCAATTGAGGCTTACTATGCACTATCACATCACCCAACTATTAGTTATGTAAACAGATCAACCATTACATTGTCACGCTAATATCAAGCATGTTTCCCACAAATTTTCACACATGTCAACCACATGTTCCAAATATCATGATAAACATATTTATCAATTTGAAATCAAACTTTACCAAGACTAATAATCATGTTATAATCCATAGTCAACTCATAGTCCTTAGACATAATGCTACAACTATCATTGGAACACATACTTATATCATGCAATTAATCAAACATTCAAACAACTAGCAAACATACCATGCTAAATAAATCAACTAGATGACATAATGGACACCAAGAACTCAACTCCAAATAGACAACATAAGCAAACTCATACCTTAATGTACCTCAGGGGAGGTTGTCTTGTCTGCACAATCAATCTTGTTAGCATGATATAACTTCACAACATATCAACTCAAACATAAGTAAAATCATGATATCTAAAATAATCACTAGCTAACATGTTTAAATGATAACCTGTACACAATTATCATTTACACATATGCAAAGTCAATCTAGATTAGTACAACACCATATCACAAATATGTTAGCTCATAAGAATACAATTATGTATCAAATATAAATTTTCTTGGATTGTCTTCTTCTTACTCACAGCCACATCCACCTGCTCCTCCAAAGAGATGTACTAGCTCTGTGCAGTAGAGAAGCCAAGGCACGTTAGAATATTGTTCAAGCCTTCTTCAAGATAGTCTTAGTAGAAGCTTGGCTAACCAAAAGCCCATGCAATGAGTTATGAGGGACCATTTATAGCAAAGGGTGTGGTGACCCTTGACATTCCCCTTTGTGACCGTTCAACTACCCTCATGACTCTTCACCTACTCTATGACTTTTACATTCACTCTTGAGACTTTGACTTACACTTGACATGACTCAACAATACAAAGAACATGTACCCATGTGACCAATGGCTTGAACAAGCCAAACTAGACACCACTCTGACTTAGACAACTATAGAAGTCTAGCTGCTCGACATCCTCATGCTGATCAACAGTAACATATTGGCGCCAATATTGGTAGTCTCTGATAGTGTCTGTGTGTTTCGCTGTGACATCTCTTTAGAACCTAAACCTTGCCTCCATAGCATTTGGGTACACTTCTTGGGCTCCTCTGTACAACTCATATGAAAGAATGTGCAACAATATCCTCAATGTGGGTGGACCAGCAACATACTTACACATGATGTCTACATTGATAGGCAAGTCTAGACTGGTGGCGATGCACATCAACTCGTCGAAGTACAAGTCAAGCTCTTGTTGGACCTGCTTATTAGTCTTTGCTTGGGTGAGAGTCCTAAGTGATGGAATCACATATGTGTGCACAACATCCTCCATGCTCTTGAATACTTGTGCATGGGAAGCCTGTATGCCACTAATGAATTGTAGTAGGTCTTCATAGTTCCATATTTGACTCCGGATACGTGCTTGCAGGTCAACCGCATTGGCCTTCATCACCTTGGGCAAATGAAGTGAGGCTACTTTATACTTCGTTGTCCATGCTCGCATGTTATCAATGACAGCATGTATGTTCTTCAAGATGTGAGATCTTCTCACACATGGATGCTGTCATCTGTGAAGATGAATGTCTACTTGATGCACGGTACTGAACTTAGAGTATAATGCTCGCATAACCGTGTCCAAGGACAATACTTCCTACAGTATTGCCTTCTTTAGTTCAGCTTGGGTGGACAATGTTACCTAGTCTCCTCCCTGCTTGATCACCTATAGTTCCTTCGCCATTCACTCATTCTCAGCTATGAGGAAGTGAACACTGGAGCTAGTGGCTTCAGCATGCACTCTAGTTGCATCGGCCAAAGAAAATGGGTACTTGTGCACATCAGTCATGATCACTTATTCTTCAACCTACTTAGGGGATGCCCAAAGTTGGTACTCTGTCAGGGTGCACAACTCTATGTTGAGATTCATCAAAGGAGCTGCTGCACATCTCTAATTCCAGTTGGCCACCAAGGATCTTAGTGCATCCTTGGTCATTCGACACTTGCTCATCATCTAGATGCATTGCAGTGGGTGAGTCGACCTCTCTGTGGTGAGGCTTGAGGTCAGTGTCCTGTTCCAATTTTGGCTGCTCCATGTCTGCATCCAGTTGTTCGAAACCTGTTCTATCTCATGAGAAAAATCTTGCCCCTGTGAGGGCTCACCCTGTTCACCTGATGCTAGCTATTCAGAAGAATCAACTACTTGTATGGGCGCTGCTTCATCTGTCTGTATGTGATGTGCCCCCTGTTGAATCCGCTGTTGCTGTGCTTCCTTATTCTACTAGCACAACTCTTATTCTTTTTGGAGTTGCTCCCTCAGCTCATGCAACTCCTTCTCTTTCTCTTCCATTCTCTTCTTGTCTCCTTTCCTTTGCACGATTCACTTTTCGCACTATTGCCTCTTATGTTGAATAGCCATAGCTGTTTTTTCTACAAGTGGATCTACTTGAAACTTGTAGCTTTGTTCCTCCTCCATGCGGTCGAAAATCTTTCTCTTCCCTTTGTCGCACACAGGTATCCTTGGCATTGCTTCCTCTACTGTTGCTACTACTGCTTCTACTATTGGTGTTTTCTGTGGTGCTGCTTCATGCTTCCATGCTAACCATTCTACGGTGAAACCAACCTGTTCATTGGGTCTAGAATGATGGTAACAATACCTCCATAAGTCTTTTTCGGCCTAATGAAATGCCCCATGGATCCAATTGAACTGAACTCTCATGCAATGATCCTTGAAAATGCAATGTGGGTCATACAGGTTGAAGCTTCGGAGGTCAAGTGGGCACTTCTTCATTTTTTCAGCTTCAACATCCACTTGCTTGATGCTCTTGATATCATATAACCCGATCCACAATGGAAGAGTGGGCCAAGTTGCCTTCTTCTCCCACTACAACCTAGTTGTTAATCCTACTGAGATATGATACGCTAATTCCTGCATGACCAGAACGTCCAAAGCAAACTTTGGCAGAACATGCGAAGGCTTCTCCACACTGAACACTCGGATGAATGTGTTGTCCGATGAGGCATACCAATCTGCAATTCCTAACAATGCCTTCATTGCTTCTTCTAACATGCAGGGTGGATCCTGTTCAAATATCAACCTATACACTGGGGCGACAAGAAGGTCGGATAGCCGTTTGATCACTCCTTTGAAGCTGCACTCAGAGTATAGCTTGAAATATGTGCTCACAACAGTCTTCGCTGGTGACCATGCATGGTCTTCCTTCTCTCGCCATGGCTTAGAGTGGGCATGGTCACTAGTGAAGACTGTTGTGAGAACATATTTCAAGCTATTATTCGAGTGCAGTTTCAGAGGAGTGATCAAACAACTATCCGACCATCTTGTCGCCCCAATGTATAGGTTGATATTTGAACAGGATCCACCCCACATGTTAGAAGAAGCGATGAAGGAATTGTTAGGAATTGCATGTTGGTATGCCTCACCGAGTGACACGTTCATCCCAGTGTTTAGTGTGGAGAAGCCTTCGCATGTTCTGCCAAAGTTTGCTTTGGACGTGTTGGTCATGCAGGAAGTAGCGTATCATATCTCAACAGGATTAACAACTAGGCTGCAGTGGAAGAAGAAGGCAACTTGGCCCACTCTTCCATTGTGGATCAGGTTATATGATAACAAGAGCATCAAGCAAGTGGACGTTGAAGCTGAACAAATGAAGAAGTACCCGCTTGAGCTTCAAAGCTTCAACCCGTATGACCCACATTGCATTGTCAAGGATTATTGCATGAGAGTTCAGTTCAATTGGATCCATGGGGCATTTCATTGGGCCGAGGAAGACTCATGGAGGTATTGTTACCATCATTCCAGACCCAATGAGCAGGTTGGTTTCAACGTAGAATGGTTAGCATGGAAGCATGAAGCAACACCACAAAAAACACCAACAGTAGAAGCAGTAGAAGCAACAGTAGAGGCAGCAAAGCCAAGCATACCTGCATGTGTCAAAGGGAAGAGAAATATTGTTGACCACATGGAGGAGGAACAAAACTACAAGTTTCAAGCAGATCCACTTGTAGAACAAGCAGCTATGGCTATTCAACATAAGAGGCAACAATGCGAAAAGCGAATCATGTGAAGGCAAAGAGACAAGAAGAGAATGGAAGAGAAAGAGAAGGAGTTGCATGAGCTGAGGGAGCAACTCCAAAAATAATAAGAGTTGTGCTAGCAGAATAAGGAAGCATAGCAGTAGCAGATTCAATAGGGGGCACATCACATGTAGATAGATGAAGCAGCGCCCTTACGCGTAGTTGATTCTTTTGAATAGTTGGCATCAGGCGAACAAGGTGAGCCCTTGCGGGGGCAAGATTTTTCTCATGGGATAGAACATGTTTCAAACAATTGGATGCAGACATGGAGCAACCAAAATTGGAACAGGACACTGACCTCAGGCCTCACCAAAGAGATTCAACTCACCCACTACAATGCATCCAAATGATGAGCAAGTCTCAAATGACCAAGGATGCACTGAGATCCTTGGTGGTCAGCTGGAATTAGAGATGTGCAACAACTCCTTTGATGAATCTCAACATAGAGTTGTGCACCCTGATAGAGTACCAACTTCGGAAGGCCGAGCATCCCCTGAGTAGGTTGAAGAACAAATGATCATGACCGATGTGCACAAGTACCCATCTGCTTTGGCTGATACAACTAGAGTGCATGCCGAAGCCACTAGCTCCAGTGTTCACTTCCTCAAAGCTGAGAATGAGAGAATGGCGAAGGAACTATAGGTGATCAAGTAGGGAGGAGACTAGGTGACAATATCTACCCAAGCTGAACTGAAGAAGGAAATACTGTAGGAAGTGTTGTCCTTGGACACGGTTATGCGGGCATTATACTCCAAGTTCAGTACCGTGCATCAAGTAGTCGTTCATCTTCACAGATGGCACCATCCATGTGTGAGAAGAGCTCACATCTTGAAGAACATACATGTCGTCGTTGATAATATGTGAGCATGGATGATGAAGTATAAAGGAGCCTCACTTCATTTGCCCAAGGTGATGAAGGCCAATGCGGTTGACCTGCAAGCATGTATCCGGAGTCAAATATGGAACTATGAAGACCTACTACAATTCATCACTGGCATACAAGCTTCCCATGCACAAGTATTCAAGAGCATGGAGGATGTTGTGCACACATATGTGATTCCATCACCTGGGACTCCCACCCAAGCAAAGACTAAGAAGTAGGTCCAACAGGAGCTAGACTTGTACTTCAACAAGTTGATGCGCATCGCCACCAGTCCAAACTTACCTATCAATGTAGACATCATGTGTAAGTATTTTGCTGGTCCACCCACATTGAGGATATTGTTGCACATTCTTTCATATGAGTTGGACAGAGGAGCCCAATAACTGTGCCTAGATGCCATGGAGGCAAGGTTTAGGTTCTAGACTGATGTCACAGTGGAACACACAAACACTATCAGAGACTACCAATCTTGGCACCAATATGTTACTGTTGATCAGCATGAGGATGTCGAGCAGCTGAACTTCTATAGTTGTCTAAGTCATAGTGGTGTCTAGTTTGGCTTGTTCAAGCCATTAATGTTCACATGGGTACATGTGCTTTGTATTGTTAAGTCATGTCAAGAGTAAGTCAAAGTCTCAAGAGTGAATGTAAAAGTCATAGAGTAGGTGAAGAGTCATGAGGGTAGTTGAACGGTCACAAAGGGGAATGTCAAGGGTCACCCCACCCTTTGCTATAAATGGTCCCTCATAACTCATTGTATGGGCTTCTGGTTAAGCAAGCTTCTACTAAGAATATCTTGAAGAAGGCTTGGACAATATCGTAACACGCCTTGGCTTCTCTACTGCACATAGCTAGTACATCTCTTTGGAGGAGCAGGTGGATGTGGCTGTGAGTAAGAAGAAGACAGTCCAAGAATATTTATATTTGATACATAAGAATATTTGAAGTGTCAAAAATATGTTTCGAAAAAAAATAAGTGTATTATGCATCACCACTTTTCAAAATGGGTTGGTTTTTTTGCTACCTCAACAAAATGGGTAATCGTATCAGTTTCCATTTCAAAGTTTACATTGTTAGGTGTAAATAACAATTCTGAGCATACGGGTCTCACACTTAGATGAGAATCACTAAGAACCATTGATGCTTCAATACATCAACTTCCATTCCATGCATTAGGTCATAGATACATCAAGTAAAAACATGGTGAAAATCATACGTAGCTACTGCCATAAAACGCATACATAACCAACATAATAACAACATAAATACTCATGAAGGTACAACCATGTACACCACATATAATCCTCAAAATGATCATAGAAATACAAGGAGAAATAACCTTTCATTAATGATACAAAATCCAAACCTGGAACGAGACTTCCACGTTCCACCCAACCGTAGAATCGCTGAGCCAAATCTCTCTTCAACCATTCACCCATGTGCCATATTCCAAGCGTGAATGTGGGATCTCATAGAACACATCAATCAAAACTCATCCAAGGCTTCTAGAGACCATCCACCTCAACTCATCAAATAGTGATTCTACCTCACAGTCACACATCACCAAAACCATCTTCAGATTGGTCTCTATCCTAGCCATCTAGGGCTCCTGAGCATTTTTTTTCCAACCAAGGCTCCAGGACTAGTAACTCAACCCATAGCTACCGCTGGGTTCTAGAGTGTTTGTCCAACCAAGGCTACATGATTAGTAACTCAAACCACCAAGGGCTCTATAGCATTTGTTCAACAAAGGCTCCAAGAACTAGTAACTTAACCCAAGCTAAGGAAACATGAGAACCAACCAAAAACAAAATAAAAAAATAGACCCACAAAATCCATGGCTATCCAGGAAATGGAAAGGCCAGACAATCCACTGTCAATCCCGACCATCCTCCATGCCAATGACAAATCATAACCAAGACACCACATGCATGTGCCATGCATGCCAAAAATAATGAGGAAAACATACATGCAACTTGATACTTGCAAGAAAAACCCACTTTAGTTGCTCATACCGATGCCCTCTTGTGCTTTCCTACACTTCCTTTGAATTCTTGCTCCAAAACTCCAAGTATGCTAGACCCTCCAAGAGTGCTCCAAGAAAACTCTAAGTATCCAAGAGTATGAGAGAGAGAGATAGAGAGAGAGAGAGAGAATAATGAAAGAGCTTCAAAAATGAACTGATCAAGTCTTGCCCACTGATCCTCTAAAGCATTTTTATTAATGAGGCCTCTATTTTCTTCATTTTCCATATTTTCCTTCATTTTCCTCCTCACATGCAACATGTGACCTTTCACCTTCCTCTTCTCTTGATTTCCATTATTTTCATAAATAAAATGACAATAAATACCTCATGTCTTTCCAAAGCCTTTTCCATTTCCTTTGCCAACTTCCTTAGCCATAATAAATCAAATCAACACCCACTAGGATGTTTCTCCCACCATTTAGCTTGGAATACGTGTCCCATCACTGTGGCCATATATATGTTTTTACACGGAATTTTCACCAGGGTTGTTACGACTACAACATAGGGAAAACATTCTTCCATTGGAGGCATGTTGATTTGGCATCCATAGGGTCATGCCGATTTTACTAGAATGATGCATTCACCTAAGAAGCCATGGTGAATTGGCCAGAGGTGCATGGCCCAGGGGGAAACTTTCTCCTAAGAAGACATGTTGATTTGGATGGGTCATGCTGATTTGACCAAGGGAATTTGATACATTTACATGAGAAGCTATGCATATTTTCCAGGGGTAAATAGCCCAGGATACTCACATTCCCTGCTTCGGGATGGAGTGATCTATATATATAGACATGCATGTGAAGAGACACTACATCAACATAGCAAGATCACAAACTTTTCTTATGGAGGAGAAATTTCGACTAAGGGGAAATTTTGTTTTCAGGTAAGACAATTTCTAACCTGCAACCCAAAGATTAAAGGAAATCGTCCCCACCCTACCCTCTTGATTGAAGCTAGCTTTCCAACATAGCTATGATTATGTATCTCATGTATAATAAGAATCTATACAACATGGAAGCTAAGAGGTGTCCTAAAATTGTTTCTAACTCAAGCCAAAACCCCCACCTCCAACTCAAGCGAGGATGGTATAAGGATGCCCAATATTTGCTAGACCTTTGAGGAAATGGAGGAGATAATCTTGAATAATAAAGATAGTATTAAAAATATAATTACTTCCAAATTTAAGGATAAGTTGTGGGACAATACAATTAGAGAGAAAAAAAAGCTAAGGTATTATAAGGAGGTGGTCAACCCCAATCTCGAAAACCATAATTATCTTTTATCTTTCTATTTTATCCAATGCTAAGAAGAAAATGAACATTACAAATATAAGAACTAATTCTCATGAGCTTCATAGTGAAATGAGGCGTTGGACTATTTCCAAAACACATTGGGATGAAAGAGTTTGTCACCTTTATGACTTTAAAAGCGTTGAAGATGAAAAACACTTTTCTTACTCACATCCATTCTAATTTTCAATATGTTTGCCATACTTCACATCCATTCTAATTTTCAATATCTTTGCCATGATATCAACCTTCTTGACTTGCTAAGGCCCAAACACTAAAATGATCTAGGAATGTTTCTCTCTTTTTTCGATTACAGAAATAAAATGTTAAAAATTCTCAATTAATTTTTTACTTTCTTAATCACCATCATCATTATATTAAATGATTAATATTAAACTCTTTATTAATAAAATAAAAACGAACCTTTTTTTTACATTAATAATTAAAACATCGATATTTAAAGATGTTCACAAATTAAAACACCAATTTTTGGAACCCAAAATAAACCACCAACAGTAAATATCAGAAGATGTTAGTCTAGAAATGGTGAAGGGTTCTCACTTGATTCGAGCACAGAGCGTAAACAGATCTCGCAAGAAATGGTCGAAGCCGTTTTTTTACTGACACCCGTAAGCGTTGCAGGAATGAAATGCTCTATTTAAGCCTCGGGATATATGGGCACTTAATGAAACTACATCCATTGAAACAAGTGCCAAATGAATAATTGTTCTTTGAAAACAACTCTTATCCTAGAGGAATTGGCTGACATACATTCTATGCATTAGTTATGCAGAAAGCATGTAATAAAGGTAGGGCCATCTGTAATACTGGCCGTCAAAATCGCTAGTTGTGACTTGGCATCTAATCAGCCAGGTGGCCCTCAAAATAACGAGAGTTTAGCTGACATGGTCTGCATTAATTATGCCACAAGGCATGTTCGGGTATCATTCAAGATCTCTGAGGGAATGATAAGATTCAATTTGCATCCATGGTGGTTCAGTCATAATCTCTAATAATCTGGTAGAACGTTTATGTGATTTCCATTAAACAATGGAGATGGAAAACTCTAACTTACGTAGATTACGGATTTTGGAATTCCAAAGATACGTGGTTTTGGTCAAATAATTGATTTTTGTCATATTGGTTGGATTAGCCAATATTTGAAGAATCTGCAATTGAATTAAAAATATCCCATACAAAAACATTTAACATTTAATATATTATTAGCTTTTTATAATCATTCAAAACTCTGAATGACAGCCTACACAACTTGATTCGTTGTTGGTTATTATTTAAAACTTTGAATGGAAAAGCATACATAACTTGAAATGGTTTTGATTCCTCTATTCAAAAAATCATCTCGGGCAGATTTGAGAAAATTTTCTTTTCACTTTTCCACATTAAAAGGGAGCTAAGTCGAGAGGCTAACCATAGTCTAAAGAGAAATTTAAACGAAAACCTAGCCAACGGTTTTTAACAAAAATCGGGTGTAAGCGCATTTTCAAATTTCTTAACTACGATAATCAAGACAGCGGCACAACTCAAGTATCTCAAGTTAGTGGCAAAGTTCATGAAAAATGTCTATACATTTTTTCGATAATATCATTCTTAGCGATAGTTGTGTAAAATAAAGGCGAAACCGAGACCGAGAGTGCCGGCTGGGAGTGAAAATGATAAAGGAAGTATAACATTAATTTTTCGGAATAATATATATGTTAGATTTGTTTTGTAAAAAAAAAGATGAGAGTGAGAGTGTGCCAGGGAACTGAATAAAGGTCAAGTATAACAATTTTATAAGATAGAGAATGTTACGCGAGAAAGTAACTAGGAAAGAATAAAAACCATTTCTCTATTATTTCTCGCGTCTTAATTAATTTGTTAGTTTTCTATTCTTTCTCCCTAACTTCAATCTTATTTTGCATTCTCATATAAATATTTTTTTAGGTTTTTTTACTGATTATCGGTCTCCACCTTTTATTTATATTTTCTCTATTTAATTTCCTAGTCCCCACTCTCATAAAAATGTTTTTATGTTTACATTTCCCCATACCCTTACTCTCATCCTCATGCTTAAACATATTTGTTATGCTTCTCTATTACTTTCCTCCACACCCCACCCTCTTATATATATATATATTTTGTTAGACACAAATTGGTGGAAACTGAATTCAATTTAATTCAAAGAATAATGAAAATGTACATGTATAAATACAATCATGAAACTCTTGGATTCAGTTTCCAGGTTTCTTGAACTTCAACAACTAAGCATATTAACACACCATAACCCAAATCACAACCTGAGGATTAGGTGTCTAATATTCCCCTCGTAATCAGAAGGGATGTATCAAATTCCAAGAATGAGAGCTAAAAATGCATAAATGTATCTCAACCAAGAGTTGAATGTCTCTCAAAAATGGTTTTCAAGGATAAATACAAACTAAGGATGGTGGTTTTTAAGAGAAAACCATAAATGATACTCACGTTTGGGACTTTCATAGGAGTTCTCAGAACAACAAAAAATGTGGCTTTAAGGTGACCACTAACTTTGTAACTATCAATGTAGTTTCTCGAAAAATTCTGAATCTGGAATGCTCGTTCACAAAAAACTCATTCAACAAAAACTGAAGTCTCTCTAGTTACAACTCCGGCTCTAAGTAGCACAGGTTGTGGCTCAGGGTCACTTGTAGATCTCTGACTCGGGCTTGCTTGACAAATCTTCGAACCTGTAGCAGACCATCACAACTTTATCGATTCCCCCCTTTTCAGATACAGGGTGAGAAGATGACGTATGCTTCATTGCAAGATTTGTTAATACTCTCGAACATATCCTGCAGTATGACTTGTAAACCTTCTTGGCTACTTTAGATCAATCCCAAGAAGAAATGCATCCAAAATTTAGTTTTTCTCATGTAATAGTCTTCTTTTTGGAACTTCTGTTTGAATGGTGATTGCACTTTCCACAATGCTTAAACCTGTGAATATTAAAACATCGATCTTTCACATGTCCAACTCTATCACAATGTTGACATCGATCAATTTGTTCTGGAATACCACCTTCTAGAAATCCAACACTACGAAGTTGTATAGGTTTAAAAAAATGAAGAATGTGAAAAGAGACATCTAGGACATCCTTGTTATATCCTACCCCAATTTTGTTTTTGTTATGCATCATTTTTTCTGACGGTCTTATAAAGGTTTTTGGAACGACAAACTTCACATTTGTATGCAAATGACTCTTGCATATCCTTTCCTGAACATGACTTTTTGTTGCATCCAAGTTTGATCCTGAAATGGTCTAATGCATGTAAGACTGTTGATGGAATTTAGACTTGAAAAAAGTGTTCTGAACAAAAACAGGTTTAGAGTTACAATTCATCTTTACTTCACATAATTCATCTTTTTGCAACTTTGACTCTATTTGGAGAAATTAAAATGTCTCTTGTGGATTTTACAAATAGTTTCTAATGTTAAACAAGGTGTCTTTGTTAATTTGGATTGTGTTATGAACATTAGACAACATAAGAGTGTTTAATAACTCTAATAAATCACTGAGTCTCATCATTTTCTCCAGTTTCCTATCAATCATGACAAGAATGTTAGCCGCCACTTACAATACAAAATCAAGTAAAATATGAATAACAACCCGTACAATATTCAAAATATTTCTTTCAAAATGAGAATAAACACCCTTATACAAAGTTAAAAACTTCTTTTAGAGTACTTTCACTCTCATGGGCCAATTGGCCCATTTGAATATGTGACCAAATATAAAATATGTCACCAAAATAAAATAATTACCATTTGAATATGTGACCGAATATAAAATATGTCACCAAAATAAAATAATTAACTTTTCCAAAAATAACTCTCAATGTTATTCATTTCGCAAAAAAATGCTTCCAAAAATTTACTAATACCCAATGTTATTTATGCAATGTTTGTGCAAACATCGAGAGTTACTTTAACGCTGGGTTGCTTTTAACTTTGATAAATCTTTTCCACCAATTTTATATTCATCACCAAGCTTCCATACCAATTCCAACATGCAAAATATATTTAAATATCACCTTACTTTAAAATATACATTTAATCTCAAATATCCACGATATATAAAAAATAAAAGTTTCTTTCTTGAAAACACTTTTCCAACTCTTCCACTTAATTATAAAAAACTCACAGGCATATGATTTTCCTTAACTAAATAATTTCGTACCTATATTCTCGACATTCATCTATATTCATGCTCAGACCACCCCTGCCATGCTAACTGGTGCAAGAACTACAACCATACCTTATGAGACGCAGATGGACCACTATTGGAGACTCAGACACAATGATTCAGATAAAATCCGCGCTTTCACTACAATGTTCAGATGAGAATTCCTCTGTGTGTGCTAAGCGCAGAAAAGATCACCACAATGGAAATTAAACCCATGTTTCTTTTCTCTTATTCTCTTGATTGTTCGCCATAGCTCTGCATGGATGCTTTAATTACATATGAGATCATCATATGTTGCAGAGGGCCGAAGGGCAGAGAATGCTTATGGTTTTATTAGTGTAAGAAACGATCTACTTCTGTCGTTGTGGGTGGTGGAAAACCCTCAATATGGAGAGTCATAAAACTACACGTCTGGATAAACACATACTCGTGCATCTTCCGATGGTCAAATTAAAAGTGATTTACAACCAGACCTATAAATAAATGACAAGTTATAAGGAGAAGCTTCTCGGTCATACCAGAATACATTTTTTAAAAAATTCTCCTTAGTTCTCAATAGCCACAATGATCAGGTTCTCGGTAATCCAACAAATACGAAATAAAAGTCACCGTTACCATCAACTCATGCACTAATAGGAGCGCCAGAGTCTTTTGTAAATTTACACACATCTAGTTCCTTGGTTTTTTTAGAACATTAAATGAATAAAATACAGACCGTTTCATTCAATTCATGCTCACGACGGTCGTAGAATCCTTCATACTGCAGATTGTTATGGTGAGCAGTAGCAACGATTTTCTTCCGACTACCAGCTTCATCATCAAATACTGGTCAATTCCTCCTCTGTGCCAACGATGCAATACACAAAATATTTGGACCAACAGATGCAAACTGGATCTCCTGCCCAATGTTCTAGATGCCCACAAAACTAGTGGCACAATTCAATCAATCAACAAGGAAGATGAACCACCCTTTTTGATACCATGGTTAGACACAAATTGGTAAAAAATGAATTCAACTTAATAAAGAATGATGAAAATGTACATGTATAAATACAATCATGAAACCATTGGATTCAATTTCCAGGTTTCTTGAACTTCAACAACTAATCACATTAACATACCATAACCCAAACCACAATCGGAGGATTAGGTGTCTAACATTTTTTTAAATTTTCTTTATTATTTTCCTCCACCTCCACCTTCACCCTACATTCACCTTCATGTTAAACAAATAGTATTTAAAAATAACAAAAACAATCAAACAAACACAATAGTTGAAGTTTATCAATTTTATTTAAAATTAGACAAATTAAACTTTTTATAAACAATTACGTAAACTTTTTGTTTACCACGGCCAAGACATGTCAAGGAATAATTATATTACAAATTATATAACTAGTATACCCATATAAATTAAATAGTTTTGTAACACAAATAAACATCGATCCATGATAAACATTAAAACACTTATTTCATAATGCATATTACAATGTGAAGATTAAAAAAAATAAAATTAAAAAAACTTATAATTTTATTTTAAATTAGTTTTATTATTATTATTAATTATAAAAGAATTATGAGTAAAACATATATACATAAAACATGTAACACAATACTTAACGGTAGAGATTCATCTCTACTTTATGATGAAGATTCTTAACTTGTAATTAGGCTAATACAATATCATGGGTTTAATACCTTAATACATATTCGAAAAATCATAACACATTTCATATGCCATTTTTTAGTTAATTGATTTAATTAAAAGGGTAGAAAAGGCATAATTTTGAGATATTTTTCAACCTTTGAAATATAAATAATATTAAGAGCATTCTAGCACATTTTAAATGACATTTTTTTAATTAATCAATTTGATTAAACACGTAGAGAATGCATAATTAATTTTGAAATAATTTTCAACCTTTGAAATAGAAATAATATTAAGAATATTCTAGCATATTCTATTCATGTTAAATCTATACCATCCACCTAATAATTGTTGATAATTAAATTAATATGTTGAAAAACCTATTCTAAAATAAACATAGATATCTACATAATAAAATTGTAGAATGTTAATTATTAAAATTATATTGTACCAACATAGATCCATCTTAACTTCGGATCTACCGAGACCATAAAATGATCAAATCACTCATACAAACCTCTTAAAATGCAAAACTTCAGTAAGGATCTACCAAGAGCATAGAAGGATCAAATTTTTCATACAAAACTCTTAAGATGCAAAACATTAGTAAAAATTTGCAACTCTAGAGATTTGTTTCCTCTCAACACTTGGTAGATTTGAAGTTAACACATTTGATTACTCTCAACTCTTGGTAAATTTGAAGTTAACACAAATCTATGCTCGTTTTGAATAACAAAGAAATAAAATGTTTTAAAGATTTAATTTTCACTTGTTATATATAATATTTTGAATTATTTTTGTTATTGATATTTTTAAAAATGTTACACCTCCTTCTCTCTCTCTAATTAATTTTGTTATTAATTCTTTTTAAAATGTTACACATCAACTCCATATTAAACATTGAAATAATTACAAATCTCTATCATATCTTGAATATAAAGAATTTATTAATGCAATAAGAAATATCCCTCTCTAACATAGGATGAATTACACATCCTATAATATCAACAAAATTATTTTTATTTGTCATTTCTCAATTCCATATTTTTTTTTTAAGCAAGCAAAATTCCATAAAATTATCAAATATTTACATTGAGTACATGCATGGATAAACATGGGCGGACTATCAGTTGAGTATGTTCTAGAGGCAAAAATAACCTTTCCAACCTAAAACAATCTTGGGAGGGACCATGTTTTGGTAAACTAGGTGGTCTGGTGAATTTGACACCATAAGGCCATAAAAAAAATAAGAGTAATAGAGACTGGGAAAACAATAGCCTAAAAAAACTACAAGAAAAATAATAGCTTAACATAATCTTGGAGAGTCTTTCTTGGAAATTGTGAGCTAGCTAGGTCATGTTGAGAGATATTTGAAGGTGTTGTCATGGCCTTTTGGGAGCCATGATGGGCATTCCCACTCAGTAAGCATTCCACTATTGCTTATGTTGGTCTCTCGTTGCGAGGTTTCACCTTTTGGTTTGTCTACTATGGCTGTCTTGACACTTGGGGAATACAATATTTACAATTTTGATGCTTCAATTCAACTATAACGGTTGTATGAAAGTTGGAGATTTGACATACACTTCAATGAGGTTTTCAGGAAAAGTGTTGACCGAAATTAGTTTGTCATTTTCCACAGTTTCTAAAAAAAAGGGATCAAAATAAATATCTGGTCTATACTATGGTTTCAGTTCTAGACAAATATTTAGATGCTTATTGGTTCATGATAACCATTAAAATGTAACACCCTATGTTGCACAAACATTTACTTGTTACCTAGTTTTACTTATTATTTCAAACTCTTACTTTGTTTAACATAGATTGTTAAAATAATTAAGGCTAAGAAACCAGAACATATCATGTTATTTATTAATTAAAGAATTTAAACAGTTTGTCAAAGGATTGAAAGAATCAGTTAAATAACTCCTGAGATAGTTATAAACAATTGCTCATCTGTTTCCTTAAAAGGGGAAAGGGGTTGGAAAATATACAGAGGTAGGGAAGCAAGAATTATGCTTTCCAGATTTTCCTTGAGTTGGACAAGTAACCACTGGGAAACTATGGATTACAGTCGAAATGGTATGAGACTTGAGGCTGGACCATGGTCCTGATGCTTAAGATATCGGTTTGCAACCAACTTATCGACTATGAGGAGTTAGAAGAGCTCGGAGGGGGATTTTGGACATAATCGCCAGATCTGTGACTGGGTGGTGATACCTTCCAGGAAAGGAAATATTTACACGGTTATAAATACAACAGAGACAGATAAGTAATATATTTTGTGCTTGATAATCATTAATTGTAAAGTGTTATTAATATTCGGTAGTGGGTAGTTAATAATACAGTAGCTTACTAGAGACAATCTATCATTTTATATTGTAAATATATTATGTTATTTCTCTTACTGCTAGTTATATTCTGTCTATCTTTATTCAATGATGAATAGTAAGGAAGGAATGTCACCTGTGGCTTTACTTTTCTAGGGAATAACCCCAAGCTATTTCAGAATGCTAATGCACCAGTGAGTTAGAGAAGGTAACAAAGATCAATTTATGGCTTTTAGAGCAATTATTAGATTATGTCCAAACCACATTATGCATATTCAAAAAGTTAAGCATGCATAAAATAAAATAACAACGCACATTCTTGAACCATAATATTTCAGCATACACAATTAACCATACTTCTGAAAAGTAGTGTTCTTGAATAAGCTATATCCTTCATAGTAAACGGAAACAAAAAGAAACAAAACTTCATTCATGAATTCGTCTCATACACAAATCGTTCCATTACAGAATGACCTGAGCTTAAATTTTGGAACTATTCTAAATGGTAGAGACAGTTGACAAAGGGATCTCGTGGCTCTCGGTCAAGACCCGAGGGATGCACCATAACCAACCACCCAAGACTCAAAGAGTAAGGACGAGAACCTTCGACTCAAAATATCTATGTCATAAACTCTGTACGCATTCAACCAATAATAAAGACCAGATGCAACAAAGAAAGTCGACCCACTAAAGTAAAGAACAAATATAACCCTATTATAGAACTGTTATCAATATTCTGATGCAGAAATAGAACAAAAATAACTAAAGTGGGGTTTTCATTTCACATCCACTTAGAGAGAGGTTCCACTTCTGCATAAATAAAAGCTTAACCCTTGTCCATCCTCTTATATCAACTACAGTTTTAACTGGATTGTGCTGCGACATGAAAATTAAAGACAACAAGATGAAACAACTTCTCATTCCATTGAAGTTTGAGTATATCTGCTAGGCGGAAGTTCGCTAGAGGGTTTGGTGGGAAACCAACCTGTAAAAGAGCACAACGATTGGTATAAGGAGCCCATTAAACCCTGAACCTTCCAGAAACACACCTGTCGCACCTTACATGCATTCAAAAGAATAGAGTTAATTCTTGAATGAATTGGATTGAACATTGAACAAAAGAAAATATGCAAGGTTCACTCGTACCTGAGATGGGGATATTCCGGTAGGAAGGAGGCGAAGAGCACCTAGAGACCCTGCAACAATTGTTAGTGGATCATTGTAATCATAATATAATCAAAATAAACATTCCTACGGCTTGTCCGAGTCATTACCTCCAGAATGCCATAGGTTTTCGACCTCATCTCCCATGGAGCGAGAAGACCATCACTTAAGAAAGACACCTACATGCCGAGAGCCTATTAAGCAAAGAAGGAATGTTTCATGTGGAAATCATAAGTGATAGAGGGGATTTGCAAACCAAATCACAATATGGTACTTGGATGGCAGATGACCTTGTCAAGTCAAGGAGATCAAATGACACCACCATTTTCCAGCAAAAGCATCATCAAGATTCAGAGCCGAACTTTAGACTTTCCTTGCAATACCCAAATGAAAAGTCATATATAGAAAACCCAAGACATTCGGAGAGATAAACTCTAAAAAGTGAGAGCCGTAGATCTTTAACCATTCCTACAGTGTAATGGATGCCAAGTGCTTCCGTATCCAAACCCTTCTGATGAAATCCAATTGGTCATTAATAAAAAAGTTGCAGGTGTTATCCCAGTTTGTGCTTCATTGCATTACATTTAACGAGAAGCGTGGTAGCGAGGAGTACTCCAAAGATTGTTTAGGAGCGGAGGATAGTGTATTAATATACCTTAAACCCATCGTCTGACAGGAATAGTGATTGTGATTTTATTATTTAGTAAGGTTAAGGAATATAGCTTAAAAAAAAAAAAAAAATGTTTTATGTGTTAAGTTTTTACAAATGGTATTAGAGCTCATGTTCACACACTGAGACTTTTGGGATAAAAATATATATATGCACAGATATATTTACATAAAAAATAATAATATACATATGTAATAAGTGATTGAGTAAGTGTGAATGTGAACACAGAGCTAGAGGAGTCCCAGACCATCAAACCAATTGGAAGCAACTTATGTAGCATCTAACCCAAACATATGGATACAACTGAGAGAAGAATCTCGCTATGCCAATGCTGCTCTACTCGAGACAATTCAACAATTATATGCAGAGATGACAAACCTGAGAACAGATAATGAATTACTGAGACAGGAACAAGAAAGAATCCTTAAAAGTATGTCCGATCAACAAAATCAACGAGGATCAGATCCTAGTTCAAAGGATAGGGAGAGAACTCCAGCAACCCATCATGGTGAAGAACATGCAGAGTCAACTGAAAGGCATAGGGAAGATGATGAGGGATGTTCGGATAATGTTTCTGACCAACGTAAGATAAAGAGACAGAAGATGGAATTACAAGGTGAGTTTAAAAATATAAAACCATCACTCTTTGAAGGAGAATCTAAAGAAGCAACTGAAGCATGGTTAATTGACATTAGTAAGTACTTTCATATTTATGATTACATTGATAAACTTAAAGCATGGCTGGCATTTTATCAACAAAGAGATAAGGCCATTGAGGGCTGCACGATGCAAGTAAGGAGGGTGTCGATGAGGTATTAACACAGGAAGGAAAGGTTATAGCCTACTAATCACACAAACTGAAAGAGTATGAACAAAGATACTCTGGATATGATCTTGAATTGACAGCGGTGGTACATGCGCTCAAAATGTGACAACACTACCTACTAGGAAAGAAATTTCTGTTATTAATAGCTCATAGTAGCCTTACTAATTGCTTTAACCAATCTAGTTTAAACGCTCGGAAAGCGAGATGGATCGCATTCTTGAGCGAATTTGACTTTGAAATGAAGCACCTTAAGGGGAAGGAAAATCGAGTGGCTGACACATTAAGTAGGAAATTACATCACATTTATGAAGTACAATTTAGTCAAGTACAATCTAACCTCCCCGACGTCATCTTAGAAGAATCTCTCAAAGACCCGAAATATGCCTTCCTTTGGTAGCAAGCATTGGAAGCTGAGAAGAAGGGGGAACAACCTGATTATGGTATAAATCTAGAAAAAATGTTAACATTCAAAGACAGAATATATATTCCCAAATAGAATTCTTTCAAAAAAATTTTATTGGATGAGAAGCCTTATGCTGCTCACCCAGGATACTAGGAACTGTTTTCGGCCATAAAAAAAAGTTATTTCTGGCCAGGTTTAAGGAAGGATGTTGTTGAATATCTATCCAAATATTTGGAGTTCCAACTGGTGAAGGCAGAACATCAGCATCCCGCTGGCCTATTGCAACCGTTACCCATTCCTGAGTGGAAATGGGAGACAATCACACTAGATTTCATCACCGGTTTACCTCTCACTAAGAAACAACATGACTCAATCATGGTGGTGGTGGTGGACAAGATAAGAAAAACCACTCATTTCATACCCGTGAAATCAACCTACAAAACTGCGGAGATCGCATACATATTTATGAGGGAAATCTTCCAGTTGCACGAAATACCGAGGGTGGTAATCTCTGACAGGGATGTAAAATTTACATCCACATTTTGGAAAACTCTCTTCTATGGGTTAGGTACCTAGATTCAGTTTAGTACCACCTACCATCCTCAGATGGATGACCAAACAGAGCGAGTAAATCAAATCCTAGAGCACATGTTGAGGATGTTTGTGATGCAACAACCGCAAAAATGGGAGGACTACCTCCACCTAGTGGAGTTCACCTATAATAATGTATATCACGAATCACTGGGCATGAGCCCTTTTGAATTATTATATGGGAGAAAGTGTAGGTAGCCACAGATTGGAATAGCCATGTTAACAAGTTAATACTGGGTCCTGATATGTTGGCTGAAATGGAGGACATAGTTAAAAAGGTCCGTTAGAATTTAAAAGCTGCCTAGGATAGGAAAAATATTTATGCAGATAAGAAAAGATCACATAAGGAATTTCAGTTGGGGGATTACGTATACCTAAAGGTTAAGCCTAAAAAAAGTACGTTATAGTGGAAGGGTTGTGCTAAGTTAGCACCCCAGTACTATGGACCGTTTCAAATCTTGGAACAAATTGGACCAGTAGCATACAAGCTAGCCCTCTTAGGCCATAATCGGGTCCACAATTTTTTCCATGTCTCCTTGTTAAAAAATTATGTGTACAATCCTCAACATATAATTAACTGGGAAAATATACAGGTAATTAACAAACAGAATAGGTAACATACAAATTTTTGGTTTGAAATTTTTTTACAGCAAATTATAATTTGTGCAGGTCAAACCAGAGGGAGAATTTCTGGTAGAGCCTCTTCGTATCCTCAATCGGAGAGAAACCATCTTGCGGAAACGAGCCATCACCTAGGATAAAGTGCGGTGAAAGCACTTTGGCCCGGAACATGCTACCTAGGAGGAGGAGGAAACCATGCAGAAAGCTTATCTGACAATGTTATCCTAAAAGGAAAACCAGGGATGGTGTTCCTCACAAGGGGGGGAAGTTGTAACACCCTATGTTGCACAAACATTTACTTTTTACTTAGTTTTACATATCATTTCAAACTCTTACTTTGTTTAACATAGATTGTTAAAATAATTAAGGCTGAGAAGCCATAACATATCTTGTTATTTATTAATTAAAGAATTTAAACAGTCTGTCAAAGAACTGAAAGAATCTGTTAAATAACTCTTGAGACAGTTATAAACAGTTGCTCATCTGTTTCCTTAAAAGAGGAAAGGGGAAGAATCCTAAGGGGTTGGAAAAATACAGAGATAGAGAAGCAAGAATTATGTTGCTCAGATGTTCCTTGAGATGGACAAGTAACCAATCAAAAATTATGGATTATAGTTGAAATTCTATGAGACTTGAGGCTAGACCGTGGTCCTGATGCCCAAGATACTATCCTGCAACCAATTTATCGACTATGAGGAGTCAAAAGAGCTCAGAGGGGGATTCTAGATGTAATCGCCAAACCCGTGGCTGGGTGGTGAGACCTTCTAGGAAAAGAAACATTTACACGGTTATAGATATAGTAGAGATAGATAAATAGTATATTATGTGCTTGATAATCATTAACTGTAAAGAGTTATTAATATTCGGTAGTGGGTAGTTAATAATATAGCAGATTAATAGAGACAATTTGTCATTTTATATTGTTAAAATATTCTGTAATTTCTCTTACTGCTAGTTATATTTTGTCTATTTTTATTTAATGATGAGTAGTAAGGAAGGAATTCCACCTGTAGCTTTACTTTTCTGGGGAATAACCCAAAGCTATTTTAGAATGCTAACACATCAGTGAGTTAGAAAAGTTAATAAAGATCAATTTATGGCTTTTAGAACAGTTATTAGATTACGTCCAAACCATGTTATGCATCTTCAAAAAGTTAAGCATGCATAAAATAAAATAACATCGTACATTCTGGAACCATAACATTTCAACAGACACAATTAACTATACTTTCGAAAAGCAGTGTTCTTGAATAAGCTATATCCTTCAGAGTAAATGAAAATAAAAAGAAACAAAACTTCATTCGTGAATTCGTCTCATACACAAATCGTTCCATTACAAAATGACGTGAGCTTAAATTTTGGAACAATTCTAAATGGTAGAGGCAGTCGACAAAGGGATCTTGTGGCTCTCTACAAAATGACGTGAGCTTAAATTTTGGAACAATTCTAAATGGTAGAGACAGTCGACAAAGGGATCTTGTGACTCTCGATCGAGGCCTGAGGGATCCACCATAAACCACCTGCCCAAGACTCAAAGAGTAAGGACGAGAACCTTCGACTCAAAATATCTATGTCATAAACTTTGTATACATTTGACCAATAATAAAGACCAGATGTGACAAAGAAAGTCAACCCACCGAAGTAAAGAACAAATGTAACCCGATCATAGAACTGCTATTAGTATTCCGATGCAGAAATAGAACGAAAATAACTAAAGTGGGGTTAACCCTTAAATAAGTTCATTTCACATCCACTCAGAGAGCGTTTCCACTTCTACATAAATAAAATCTTAACCCTTGTCCATCCTCTTATATCAATTGCAGTTTTAATCGGCTTGTGCCACGACATGAACATTAAAGACAACAAGATGAAACAACTTCTCATTCCATTGAAGTCTAAGTATATCTCCTAGGCGGAAGTTCTCCAAAGGGTTCAGTGGGAAACCGACCTGTGAAAGAGCACGACGATTAAGGAGCCCATTAAACCTCGAACCTTCCAGAAACACACCTATAGCACCTTACATGCATTCACAAGAACAACAAAATTAATTCCTGAATGAATTGGATTAAACATTGAACAAAAGAAAATGTTCACAGTTCATTTGTATCTAAGTTGGAGTTATTTCAGTAGGAAGGAGGTGAAGAGCACTTGGAAACCCTATAACAATTGTTAGTGGCTCATTGTAATCAGAATATAATCAAAAGAAATATTCCTACAACTTGCCTGGGTCATTACCTCCAGAACACCGTAGGTTTCCAACCTCATCTCCCATTGAGTGAGCAGAACATCACTTAAGCAAGGCACTTGCACGCCGAGAGCTGATTAAGTGGAAAAGGAATGTTTCGTGTTGAAATCAGAAGTGACAAAGGGGATTTGCAAACCAACTCATAATACAGTTCTTGGATGGCGAATGGCCCTATTGAGTTGACACCACCATTTTCCAGCATAAGCACTGTTAGGTTTCGGAGCCAAACTTCAGAGTTTCCTTGCAATATCCAAATGAAAAATCGTATACATCAAATCAAAGACATTTGTAGAGATAAACTCTAAAACATGAGAGTCGTAGATCTTTAACTGACCCTAAAGTGTAATGGATGCCAAGTGCTTCCGTATCCAAACCCTTTTGCCAAAATCCAATGGTCATTAATAACATAGCTACAGGTGTTAGCCCAATTTGTGGTTCATTGCATTACATTTAACGAGAAGCGTGGTAGCAGGGAGTACTCCGAGGATTGTTTAGGAGCGAAGGACGATGTATTAATATACCTTGAACCCACCCATCGCCTAGCAGGAATCATTATCTTGATTTTACTGTTTAGTAAGGTTAGGGAGTATAGGTTAAATAAATAAATAAAAATTGTTTTACGTGTTATGTTGTTACATAAAATTTGTGATCTTTTTGGTTCGTGATATTGCATATAGGCATCTTTATATCAAAGTGAGAAGAAAATGTTTTTGCATAAATTTGATACGGTTATAGATATTGTTAACACAACTTTTCTTGAAATATGGAAATTTGGAAATTTATATTTGAAAAATCTTTATATTAATTGTAGATAAAAATATTCATTTATATGTTTTTCTTTTATTTATTTATTTTGTAAGTTTAAAAATTATTAACACAGTTTTTCCATAAACATTTTCATCTCATTATAAAAAAAAAAAAATATCAATTGTAAGTTTTAGGAATATTCACTTATCTTATGCTTACTCTCTTTTTTCACTCTTATTCCCTTTAGGTAGACTAATCTTTCCCTTTCTAGTTTCATCATGTGATGAAACATATTTATTTTAAATGTGAGATTTAATTATTTTATGTTTTGGTAACAAATTTTGTGATTATATTGTGGTTTTTGTTGTTTTAAAAATGTTTTTCGATATATAGATAAATTTAGTTTTTTGAATTTTTTTGCAACAATCAAATTACATGAATTTCATAACTCAAATTTGTTATTCAAACAAATCTCTAGTAAATTTTACACAAAGTCTAATATAAAAAATCAAATCATATAACATTTAAACTATCACACTATTCTCAACCATTTTTTATGTTTTATTTTATTTTTTATATTTTGACAATTTATAAAAAATATTATCACCCCATAAAATTTATAAATTTGTACACTTATATAATAAAAATAAAAATAAATCAATATATGTCTCCATAATATAATAATAATAATGTAAATATCAGGTCGTTTCCAACCCTAACAATGGAATTACATGCTAATCTGAACTAATGGTTGAGCTTTCACCTGTCTTGAGATATTTTAAGGAGCAGGTATCTATCGTATTTTTAATTAGACTTAGCCTGTTTGGGTAATAGCAGGTACTATGTCGCGTACAACTTCTATAGTGAAATTACATGCTTTGAGATTTTAATTAACATATTTACTTATTAAAAGATTTTATTTATTATAATATAATATTATTATAATATATATATATATTATATATATTTTTGAACCAATAGTTTAATTTTCCATATAATAATTATAAATTATTATATATATTTTTTTTTTAATTATTAAAATACAAATTTAATAATTAAATTTGAAAAGTTAAATGTTTAAAAATATATATTAATGGGAATAAGAAATATGATTGGGGCATAGTTTTAAAGCTGTTTTTATTTGACTAACTAGTTTGTTTTTTTTCCAAAGAAAAAACGAACTTTTTATTAAGAAAATAAAAAGTTACATTGCATATGCTGAGCATTTCCAGTACCACTGATTGATTGACCTTGCAATCAATGCAATCAATCAAAGTCCTCTTTACTGTCATTTTGTTCCACTGTTTTCAGAGCAAAATTCTGCTGTAAGAAGATGTTCTGTCAGCTGTTTTTTGACTTACAACCCTGATCAAAAATGTCCTCCCCAAGTGAGGCAGTTTAAAACAAAATACATCATATCATTTGGGTCTCCTCAACAGAGAGGAAAACAACCCATATAAGAGTAAATAAACCATAATATCCAGGTGCATATTCAAAAAGATTTAGTAGTCTGTGATATATGTCTGATTTTTAAACCCTGTGCATGAAACAAAAAAGAAAAAAGATATGTAAAAACAGCAGCTGTAAATTATGCATAAGGCGGCACATCTGATGTTTGAACCTGTCCTTGGCAATCTTCCACTATTTTCCAGCCTCTCAAAGTTTGCTGCAAACCTTCCTTAGAAAGCTTGTCCGCGGATTCGTTGCTGTCCCTGTAGATATGGCATAGAGAGAAGTTGTTAAAAGATGATTTTAATACCTGCAGTTCTTCCAGCATGGTTTTCAAAATTTGGTTTTTGCAAGTGCTTTTTTGTTATGCTCTTAACCTGCAAATGATACCCAAATACAGAATATGCGAAGAAAAGAGACCCAGAATACAAAATATGCGAAGAAAAGATACCCAGAACATAGAATAACAATGAATTTATTATTCAGAGAGTAATGTTCACTTGCCTCTTCGAGGGGGCAACCTCCAATAGAGCAGAGCTCGAGTACAAAATAAGACATGATTCTCCTCGCAGGGAGTTTCTATCCTTTAT
>APFE030930642.1:0-32476 GCA_000404065.3 Pinus taeda
ACAAAGCTAAACTGAACACAACTCCATCAACTGCACCTCCAGTCCACTAAACTCAACTCACTTGAGTTCTAACTGAAGTCATGCATGCAAATATTCAACTAACCCATAAGAACCACGTATTTCCTTTATGCAATTTCATGTGCCACATCCGTAGCTCGAACTGAAGTGCTCCAAGAGAATAAGACAATGATTATAGTCCAAATATTATTGTGAGATAATAATATTTGACTTTTCTATTTTTGACAGCTAGTCTAAAAATAGACTTGATCACTCACAGTGTGATCACTCACACTTTCATCAAAAATAGAAGTCCATCTATTTTCTCAACTTGATCAATCATCCATAAACAGCAACTTGCAATCCATAGACATGATCCATATGTCTAAAAATAGACATAGTCTAAAAATAGACTTGCGCCAAAAATAGCCTGCGGGCCCACTTAGTGAAGGCGACTCCTTTCCACTAAGCTCCATCATCTTGTTGCATTCTCAACAAGCATTTCTTGTTGCACACTTTTCAACATACTCTGCATTTGAACCCCCATATTCTCCAAATATCCCCAACTTATTGCTTAGGGTCGCCATGAGGATGTTTACATTGTGGTTTATATCTGTGACTTTTTGTTCAAGCCGTGAAAACCTCATCTTTGCAGTATCACGAGGTTCATTTACAGATTCGTCGCCCATGATTAGGGCTTTACGACATTCAGCCCTGCCGATCCGATCCCTACAATATCCACAAAATACCCAAATAAAATCACTCTAGTACCAAATTATCCGTAAACTTCCGTGGAAATTTCACTAGAAAGTTCATCACAACAAATATGATAATATTATACTAAAAATCTGAGATTCTACACTATTACAATTTTATTTAATTTCTAGATATGTAGATTTTATTGTAATTAGTGCATGCATGTAAATGGAAATTATTCAGACCGAAAAATAAATGCACACACACACAAGACACAATATATTCTCTTTAGGAAACCCTTTCAGGAGAAAACCCAGTAGGAATGTGATGCAGCTTCACTCTCTTTCTCTATCTAGAAATATGACTGCAGGTACAAAGAAGTAATGCATATGGCCCGTGGGTTGCTATAGTGCATGTATTCTCTCTGTGTACTCTACTTCCTATCTCTCTTGGATATCTTTTCTCAACTATGGAACAAAATTCTCTCAAAATAATGGAATGTCTCTTCCTCCTAGTGGCCTGGTTATAACATAACTCGATAGCCTACTAGTGGTTAAGTTTGACTACATAAAATCTTCACTAGAGTTACAAAATAGACCCTTATAGAGTATTTTACATCATAAACACGTGGCTATCCCCTTTTCCATGAATTATGGGGGTGATGCGGCATCCTCGGGAACTATGGGTGTGAAAACAAGAAGGTCAACTTCTAAGTGGTATAACTTTTGCATATAGAATCTGATTGACGTACTTCTTGTGCCCTTGGAAAGGTATTTGTGTGTAGAATAGAATAAAAGGTCTTCCGCTAAAGAGGAAAATTTTTACCCCCAAAAAATGTTATTTGATGCCACAAAATGCTCCTAGAAGGTTTTAGACTCTGTTTCGCCAAACTGGGTCCCATCGGTAAAAACGGTCCCGTGAGATGATTCCTCCACTTTTTCCACTCCAAATGCATCGAGATCAATGAAAAACAATATAATGATTTAATTCGTATCATCTTCAAGGACAGTCACATTGACCCCACCAAGTTCATCACTATTACAGATCCATTTGGGCACATCAATCCCATCATCCATATTAGTGTTTTAGGGCTCATCAAACCCTAATTTCATTTGCTACATGCCCTAAACAAGTCGCCCCTTTAAATGCCTCCTTCCCAGACAGTTTCATGACTTGAAGAGATCTAGAAATAGCCTCTAGAGGGACCAATGCAGGTAGGCCCATGTAAGGGTGTGTTGCAGAGCAGTTAAGTCCATGCCAGGGTGCTCTGCAGAGCACGTAGGCTTCCTTTCACCTACACTGGGTGAGATTGAGCGAAATTCACATAGCATTTGGGGAATATTCTTATCTTTTGGACTTATCTAGAAGGTTCCCTCTCTTATCAACTCCTATGAGCTTGAAAATGGATGAGGAATGAGTTAAGATGCATCCTATCCTCTCATCCCTTCCTCCATGGAACTAATTCTAAGTATGGAAGGCCATTCAATGCCACCATTTATGACAAAACCTCCTTCATATTCCTATAAATTGACCACTCATCTAAGTGATCAGGGGCTAGATTATGTTGAATTGTAAGGAGATATTGTTACTGTGAGACTTGGCTTTGAAGCAATATTGTAATCCTACAAGTTTTTCATGCTTTTTATGTGATTTGGATGGGATCCAAGCTAGAGGAATGACTTTGAATCAGACACAATGGTTGTAATTCCTTCTTCTATTTAATAAAGTGTTTGAACCTTTCTCCCATATGTTTTTATTGTTTTATAACGCTTATATGTGTGAAATGTATCTGATTCCATTCACTTATATTCAATAGATCTTTTTCTTTGATCGATTATTTATTTTCTGTTGTGTTTACAGGTACTTCTCAAGTGTATTAAATACAGGAAGGAGCGACAGGATTGATACAAAGGAGATGAGAGGAAAGCGGAACTACAAGTAGGTCTTCTCATCTTCTCATCTTATCTATTTCTTATAGGGAAAGACTAAAATACTTTAAACTGTTGTTCTAGATATGGCTACTTATCTAGGGAATTAGTATTTATCCATAGATAGCAAATTCTCCAAAACAAATTAGCGACTCTGCTGGGGAAGATCCTCTTTCCTAGTAGCTTATCCACCTCCTAGGACATCCTTGCAGACCCTACTTGTGTTCACTGACTGTATTTCAGCTCTTTTGCATTGAATTTTGGTCAAAATTTGAGGTTAGATGACTCTTGAGTGGCCTCTCAGGAATCAGCACAGGCTTGGTCAGGGGACAGTGCTTTGCAGAGCACCCTTGAGTGAGAGACAGTGCTCTACAGTGTAGTTAGGCCCTATTTGACCTACGTTGATCCACCTTAGGGAAAATTTTCACCTTTGGATTGAGTTTTTTTTACCAAATCTCCTCTGTTTGATTGCTTGTTGATCAATCAATGAATGTCATGTCTCAGAAAACAAGTTTCTATCTCCTTTGCTAGCCCTACTTTGACTTGGTTGATTAATGTTTCTTAAATGTTTTCTTTTTCATTATCGATCCATAGTCAAATTTATAATATAATTGATTAACCTTTGTTCAAAAGAAAGTGTCGTAAAGTCTTCTTTTCCTTCGAAACAGAACTGTCGTAAAGTCTTCGTTCTTGTTAAATATTGATTGATTGTATGTGCATTAGTTTCCTTTTTGTTCATCATAACATTAAGGGATTCAAAAATAAAAACTTGCATCGTTCATATTGTATTTTTGTGAATGCTTGAAAGGAATAGCTAGGGAAATTTCATTGGATGTGCTCTTTTCTCTTTGTCAAAGATCTGATTGCTCTATCCCTACTAGCTAAGGTTTTCATTGTTCAATTGAATGAAAATAATTCTTATCATATTAGTTGCATTTTAGGAATTGCAAACATACATCACGTGGTGAACCTTGAAAGGAAAATTCTAAAGAAGATCAACTTAAAATTTATCTGAATTTACCTTATGGAGCATTGTCACCTAACGAAAAACATTTAGAGGTCTAGGCTAGAGACGTGTTCCAACGTTGTAAAACATAGCAGTTGTCACTAACTTATCTGCAATACATCCAAGTGTGATACCTCATTCCACGTACGTGAGTATATCGTAGCTTGTCCATGTACCTTCAAGTATATAGGGTGGACTTACAGTACATAACATATATGGGAATGCTCTCACTGTGCGGTTTTGCATTAGACGTCGCTAATATTGATTGGGCCTCCACGTAATTTCAATTATATATGGGAGGAAAACACTAGGTTTCTATCCATCCTTAGGTAACTAAGTTGGCCGCCTTGTACACTGTGATACACCAAACACAACATTCGGGGAGATTGCCTACCTGTACTTCTCAGTTCTCCGGGAGGTATTCTGCAATTCACAGTTGCTTGGTAAACCTTTTGCCTAGATTATCTCTTCTTGTTTTGTTATGTTACTTTTATTAAAATAAAATTAATTGACTGCGGATAACATCTTCCACACTCGCTCCTTAGTTGATCTTAGGTTGAGACATATGGTGACGAATCCAGAGTCCACTGATTAGGGAATTCCTTTTGATGGGAATCCTAGTCCTTTTCCTCATTTTGGAAATATTGGTGCTCCCTATATGGCTACATTTTCCCTTCCAGGATTTACCATTGGCTTGCTAGTATGGTTGTTTTCAACCTCCTAGGGTACAAATGTCATGATTTCTCCGCAATCGAGTATGCCTCCAACTGGACAAAATCAACCTCCAGTTGATCCTAAAGTTGACCCTTTGCCTTCTTCCTCGGTTGTTTCTTCCTCCCCTTCTTCCTCTTCGCCTGGTGAAAGTATTGGTACTAGTAATCAGGTGGATAAGAAGAAGAAGAAAGGGAAGAAGAAGAAGAAGAAGAAGCAAATTCAACAGAGGGGCAACCAAGCAACCATTGCTTTGAATGCAACATTTGATGAGAAACTATTCGTTAAGCCTCACAAAGTTTGATATCCATGCAAACTTTGTATGGGGGACCATCTTGTTCAAAATTGTTCTGGTATTCCTCAGATATTAGAAGAATGGTCTTCCTGTTCACATCATCCTATGTCATCAACTTCTAGAGATCATGTTGGTGACACATTATCAAATATTGGTAACAAATTTCATGGAAATAAGGGTAAAGTTAAGTTTCCCTGTAGGTTATGTGAAGGGAATCACCCCATTCACCTTTGTCCCTATCTAGATGAAGCCCAAAAAGTGTTAGATAACCGTCCTACTTCACCGCAGCAACTTTCATATGGTTACAGGAGACTATCCCTTAATCCTTCACTAGTTGATAAGTTGACTGACCAAAATCAACCATCGGTCAAACCCACTCTCTCTGAATGTGAATCCCACGAGTCTATATTTGACCAATCATAGGTCGACGAAATAGTTGACTTGATTTCACCTTCAATTAATCGTACCTTTCCCAAAGAAAGTGAATATGATACCACTCAGGTTCTTTTTGTTTCTTCAGATTCCAATGAGCTTGGGGGCAACCCTCTTGTTCCATAAATACAAGAGGAAAATCCTCCCATTCTCGTAACTCAAGGGGATAATACTCCCTCTTATACTGTACCCCCTCCAAGTAGTCTGGTCACTTCCTTTGATTGGAATCAACTGGTAGGATTTTGTCTTCCTTCTTATGTGCCTTTCCAAATCATAGTACAGGTTTGTAATATGATTATATCTAGCACTATTATAGATGAAAGTGCATCTGTGAGTATCCTTTCCTATACTGCTTGGCAAGCGCTCGGTTCACTGCCACTTGTGCCTGTTACCCAGAATCTATTGGCTTTTAACAGAGGAACTAGTCAACCATTAGGGATCCTTCCTCAGTTGCTTATAACTTTGGGAGGAAAAATCGTTTATCTGAATGTGATGGTAGTCCCAGGCCCTTTAGATTACAATTTACTTCTTGGGCGTGACTATGTTTATGACATGGGAGCTATTGTTTCAACACTCTTTCGAGTGATTTATTTCCCGCATGAAGGAAAAATTGTCACTGTTGACCAACTTTCTTTTCCTAGTCAAAATATGGCTTCCAGTCAACCATCTTACTTAAGTGGTCCTTTTGTACCAATGGTATCATCCCGACCACAGGTTAACTATGTGGCAACCCGTTCCATGCCTACATCAACTAATGATCAATTCAGTGATGTTGTGCATTATGTACTGGGGGCATTGGAACCAGATCTCTCTAATGGATTCCTTGCTACGGATCCCTTCCATAGAATTGTTCTCCCATATCATGAGAAACTCTTGGAAGTCATGAACTCTTATGAGTCGTGATCAAGGGTCTATGAGGATAGTCCTTTTACTGTGTCAGCCTCATTAAAAAAATTAAACAAGTCCCTAAGCATAGTTCCTTCTCTTGTGTTAAGCTCGTTAAAAAATGAAACAAGGGTCTATGAGGATAGTTCTTTTACTGTGTCAACCTCATTAAAAATGAAACAACTCCCATGAGGATAGTTCTTTTACTATGTCAACCTCATTAAAAAATGAAACAGGCCCATGAGGATAGTTCATGGTCTTGTGTCAACCTCGTTAAAAAATGAAACAAAGGGCATAAGCACAGTTCCTTGTCTTGTGTCAAGCTCGTTAAAAAATGAAACAAGGAATATGAGGATAGTTTCTTGTCTTGTGTCAACCTTGTTAAAAAAACAAGGAACATGAGGATAGTTCTTTTACTGTGTCAATCTCATTAAAAAATAAAATGGGTTCCTGAGCATAGATCTTTGTCTTGTATCAAGCTCGTTAAAAAACAAAACAAGGAATATGAGGATAGTTATTTTACTGTGTCAACCTCATTAAAAAATGAAACAAGGACCCCTAGAGCAAAGTTCCAATTCGAATCTTTGATTAGATCTTGTAAAATCCCAGTCGAGCCTTTCACTTGATCTCGTATATGAACTTTCATTCCATCCACCTCATAGCCGCGACTAGTCTACTTAGGTGAATGTAATGAAGCCTGGGGGGCATGCACCTAGTGGTAAAGTTAAGTTTCCATGTATGTTATGTGAAGCGAATCACCCCATTCACCTTTGTCCCTATCTGGATGAAGCCAAAAAGGTGTTGGATAACCGTCTTGCTTCACCGCAGCGACTTCCATCTGGTTACAGGAGACTCTCCCTTTCATCATGTTGGGGGCATGTAAACTAATCTCAAGCATAGTTCTTCATTTTAAGCTTGTGTAAAAATGAAACTGAATCCAAGCATAGTTTTTCATTTCAAGCTTGCATAAACATGAAATTGAATCCAAGCATAGTTCCCTATGGTTCAAGCTTGTGTAAAAATGAACCCATTTCCATTTTTAACCCTCGTGATTTCCATTCTATCAACCTCTTCCGTCAAATGAGCCTTGGTTTTTTATCCTTCCATTGTCACTATCTGCTTGGTTGATCATACGCTTTCACTTGGTTGTTTTACCCTTTTTGAGCAACAGCTGCAATGAGTGGTCTTATTAGCTAGCCTCTTCACATAAATCAACATGTTTTGAGAAGTTCCAAATTCATCAGAACCAGTTGCTATCCTAGACACCACTCATTCCTCAAAATGGAGTCCTCTTTAAGCTCTTTTCAGACTCTCTAAATATGAAAAGATTGTCGAGCGCTTTTCCTTTTCAACCCGTTAACAGATTGGAAATGACATCTACTCAGTATAATTTTAACCCTTTTTCGGGCTAAGATAGATTATTTACGAAAAAAGAATACATTGATCGAACATGGTCAATAGGTTCTCTCTTGTATTGTTTTATGATTTTTCGGACTTGAGAGACAAATCTATGAAAAAGAACTTGTGGAGTTTTCTTTTCATCCCTTTTCAAACTCTCTAAACATGAAAAGGACCGAGTTATCTTTGTCGTTAAACTCGTTAAAACATCAAATAACGACAAACTTATCCATCTAGACAAGACCGAGTTTCACCTTCGCTAGACTCGTTACAACATCACATAGTGATGGATTCACCCAAAGGGTGGAATTATACAACAAGCATATGTTATCCTCCTCAAGCTTGATAAAAAATGAAGAGGTATTGGTTAGCAATGACTAGGGAAAATGGGAAAATGGGAAAAAGGGGAAAACCACTTTATGATAGTAGGTTGCTCTTGAACATGACACTTTCACTTCATCACTGTGACTATTTGGGTTGGGTTATCTACTTGACAGTTATCATACTTATGGTCTATCACACCATCCATCACTTTTGTTTTGGGTCAATGCTACCAATTCATTCAGACTATTTAGGTTGGGTTATATGCTTGATGGTTATCATACCTATGGTCTGTCACACCATTCGTTACTTTGGTTTTGGGTCAATGCTGCCAATTCATTCAGTGTCACTGATATGTTCAAGAGAAGTCATTCAGTTAAAATTCATCCTTTACAATACCATAAACCTTCATTTTCATAACTGCCATTCCTTAACCTTGTGTCATCAGTCAAATTCCATCTCTAAAATCACTACACTCGTTTTGTGTCGTTGATGTGGGATGCATCAAGGCCCTCCTATGACGAGTTGCTTCTTATCGACATCAACACATTATAAAAGAAGTTGACTTAGAAATACCTTTCCAGTACCTTAAGGCTTGCATACATCAATAATAGGTTTCTTGCTTCTGGCGATAGGTTAACATCAATGGCCTTCAGCCGAAATACTTTGTATGGTGTTCGGCATCAAATCATCCATTCATATCATGCAGAATGTACTACAGTACCTTGAGGATCATTATCATTATCAGTGATTTCTCTCACATCTGTTAACAACTTATATCATTGACTGGTAATCAGATGGTGCCTTCCCATGTTTGACTTCAAATCACATATTCACATGGTTAGACTCGTACTTGAGCGAACAATTGAATGAGATAGAAGACCCTGGATCTAGTTTCATCCATCTGGGTTGCGATTTCAGAAGCATTAAATCATATCTACAATGGCCTTACATTGATAGTCATTCTAATCATGGGTCTATATCTGTAGACGACTATTTATGTACATGTAATGAAAGTTTATACACTGAGCATGGGTATTCCTTCCCTCAGTGATTCATGTAAAAATCCAAAATCATGATATATGTATTGTAATTGATGCAGGTCACCTTCCACTTTCATACCTCCTCATCACATTGTAAAGCATTTCATTCGACATTGGCATTTTTCTGACTTCATGCTTTAGGGGGCAGCTGTTACAAATACATTTGGGCACATCAATCCCATCATCCAGATCAGTGTTTTAGGGCTCATCAAACCCTAATTTCAGTTACTACATTCCCTAAACAAGTCACCCCTTTGAATGCCTCCTTCCCAGACAGTTTCATGACTTGAAGACATCCAAAAATAGCCTCTAGAGGGACCAGCGCAGGTAGGCCCATGTAAGGGTGCACTGCAGAGCAGTTAAGTCCATGCCAGGGTGCTCTGTAAAGCACTTAGGCTTCCTTTCACCTACACTGGGCGAGATTGAGCGAAATTCACATAGGGTTTGGGGAATATTATTATCTTTTGGAGTCATCTAGAAGGTTCCCTCTCTTATCAACTCCTATGAGCTCGAAAATGGATGAGGAATGAGTTAAGATGCATCCTATCCTCTCATCCCTTCCTCCATGGAACTAATTCTAAGTATGGAAGGCCATTCAATGCCACCATTTATGACAAAACCTCCTTCATCTTCCTATAAATTGACCACTCATCTAAGTGATTAGGGGTTGGATTATGTTGAATTGTAAGGAGATAATGTTGCTGTGAGATTTGGCTTTGAAGCAAATATTGTAATGCTACAAGTTTGTCATAATTTTGATGTGATGTGGATGGGATCCAAGCTGGAGGAATGACTTTGAATCAGACACAATGGTTGTAATTCCTTATTCTATTCAATAAATTGTTTGAACCTTTCTCCCATATGTTTATATTGTTTTATAATGCTTATATGTGTGAAATGCATCTGATTCCATTCACTTATAATCAATAGATCTTTTTCTTTGATTGATTCTTTGTTTTCTGTTGTGTTTATAGGTACTTCTTAAGCGTATTAAGTATGGGAAGGAATGACAGGATCGATACAAAGGAGACAAGAGGAAAGTGGAACTACAAGTAGGTCTTCTCATCTTCTCATCTTATCTATTGCTTATAGGGAAAGACTAAAATACTTTAAACTGTTGTTCTATAAATGGATACTTATCTAGGGAATTAGTATTTATCCATAGATACCAAATTCTCCAAAACAATCATGATGCTATGTAAACCTACTCAGTTACTATGAAATTGTGTTGTTCGTTTGCATATTAATACTTCAAAGCTTGCCCTTGAGTTCCAACTTCATATGGTCACTATTGTTCTCAAAAAAATCAGTCAGTTCTTTCCACATCGTGAAAAAGGTCTCTTTTCCCTGGAGATTCGAGACAATATGATCCCGAACTCCCTCCAATATGATTCTCCATGTTTTGGCCACATCCTTCTTCCACTTAGCAATATTTTGGGCCTCAGATGCTTGGGTTTTGCTACATCTGTGTTGATGTATTCTAGTAGCCCATTATCATCCAATATTGCCTCCATCCAATCCTCCCATGCAACAAAGTTTGAGGTGCCTTCCAAGGCATACTCGAGCCTAAGTCCATTGAAATCCATCTTCTCAGTCCTGAAGAAAATATGCAACATTTATCTTCAAATTCGAATCTCCTGCAATGAAAACTTTGAAATCTCTTCTCTATAGTGATTCTAGCTCTGATACCATGTAGAAATTAATGTGTAGCTTCAAAACTACTCATGAAATTCACTAAAATCACAAGAATTGAAGCTACTCTACTCGTCTAGAGAAGTTAATTCACCATCTAAAACAAGAATCATATACATGCAAAAGGAGACATCACATATGCACAGATATTTATCTAGGGGAAAGAAACTGTTCAAAACCCCTTACTATCTATATTGCATTAATCACATAATAGAGAAGAAATACAATGTTTTCTCAAGCCTGAGCACACCCTACAAGTGTATAGTCTATCCCTCTGCCTGACTAACTGAACTTGACCGAACACTTAGCTAATTTCAAGCCTTCCCAAGATCCTATTTCCTTGTGTTGTTCCCTTCGGAAATTGCCCCTATTTTTTTAGGAATTCCACACCAAGGAATTGCACAATAGCCTTAGGTAAATCTTTGAATGCATGCACCACCTGTACACATGGGAATATGCTACAATTGATAGTAAACTGCCTTGGAATATCCATCTCAATTGGGTAACTCGAATTATCTACATGCAACAATTATTTTGGGTTGATTGATCAGTTAACTGGTTGATCACTGAGTGCGTTTGAAGTTACATATCTACAGTTTGACGTCCACTAGTTCTTCCAATAGTTAGAACTAGTTAAATTGATAATAACTCATACTAACTGAAATAGATTGCAACAAATTAGAAATCAATCATGTAGAACTGAACTCAAGTGTCTCCAACTCGAATTTATTGAGTTAACTAAGTAACAAGAGCCATCTCACCTCAGTGAACTACCTCCAAATATTCTATTAAAATAGAAATTTGAATTGTAATCTAGTTTGACCGAGGCAAAGTAAAAACTAGATTTTCTTGCTGCATTTTCAACATCTAACCCCTCTCTCTCTCTCTCTCTCTCTCTCTCTCTCTCTCTCTCTCTCTCTCTCTATCTATATATATATATATATATATATATATATCTTCAGGCTAAGCATAAAATAAATTATACATATCCCTCGTAATGGATTGTAAATTGTACTTTACATATAACCTAATTGATAAAAAAATGTGTGGATCAATGGAAATGACACCATGTTGAATCCCCTACATGTTTTGATTGTATATTGCCTAAAGCATTTGAGTGTCGCAATGAAATTTTAATTTTCTTTTCTTTTGACAAAAATAAGTAAATTTGGTATTAAAATTGTTTTCCATGTTGCGGCCAAATGTTAGAAATACTAGTAGGGGGTGGTGGTGGTGTGAACCAATGTTTCATTCCCAATCAAATTTTACTTATGCTTTTATCTTCTTTAACCATTAATTCATTAACAACAAATTATGTTGTAGATCATAAAAAACATGAGAATCATAAGAGAATATAATCAACACATAAGGACACTGATATTTTTAGGTGGAAACACAAGATGGGAGAAAATCATTGTTTTTGTGCCTTCTTTGTCTTCTTATTATTAAAGAATTTTTCTTTACAATTTTCACGGTGCAAGCTTTTTCCAGCGCACAGACTTCCACTTGCTGAAGGATCCTACCTTCACTAAGTTCTCTAGTTGCTATTGGAAGGAAGCAACTACTCCCTCAAACTTCTTGTGATCCGCATTTCACAAATTTTCAAATTAGGACCACATGTAATAACATTGATCTGGTAGGTCACTACACCCACAATGCAACCAAGAAATCTTTGCTTTTAAACTTGTTCAAACATACTACCAATCTTCATCAATTTTTTATTCATCAATATGATGCATTCATATCTGAAAAAGATACATCAACAAGCTTCAAAGAAACAATCAAAAATCAACTTCAACATAATGTGAGCAATGGATGGCTTTTGTCTCCACTTATAAGCAAGACAACAACAACATAATGTGAGGAATGGATGGCTTCTGTCTCCAATTCTTCATACAACCTCTACAAACATAGGATTAGTCCCTACATTCATCACCATCTTATGATCTATGGACTGTACACAATCTTTGAGAATATTGTATCTAATTTTTGAGAGATTCTTCAGCATAAATCACATAAGAATTCATTTGTCAACGCGTTTCGAACCAACTAGTGTGGTTCATCGTCAGGACAAGTTGTCCTGACAATGAACCACACTAGTTGGTTTGAAACACGTCGACAAATGAATTCTTATGTGATTTACGCTGAAGAATCTCTCTAAAATTTGATATGGATCACAGAAGCCTCAATTCTACAATATTGTATCTCTCATCTATTTGTTGCATAATATATATTTACTCAACAAGAATACAAACTAATTCAAGACAATAAAGCCTCTCTAACACCAATATCCCAAGCAGAAAATAATATTATTTGTCATCAAATCCCTGCATACATAGTCATAAGCTCTGATATTCTTTTTGCAACACAAACAAGTGAGATATAATAATATATTTTGCAAACAAGTCAACCAAAACTTTGTTGTTTTTCATATGGAATCAAGTAGGAATTGATGTTTCTGCAAAAACATTCAATAGCTACTGTAAAAGGACCTCAGAACCCTACAACATATATTGTCAAATCAATTTCACTGACCTTCTACCAACATCATAGCCAAATCATCATTGTGAAGCATAAGTTATTGAATAGAAGCCCTACAACCCTCACAATTAGTCTAAGACCTCTATGTGCAATCTTTGAACTGTGCGCTCATTTATGTACTGAATACCACCTCTAAAGAAACTATTCAATCACTGATCTAATATCAATTTACCATTAGAGTAAGAAAGATATTAAACTTCTGCAAGTGACCAAGACAGTTTATCTGTTCAAATTTAATAAGATCTTCATCAACACTTGTGAATTTCCTAAGTCAGGTAGAGACTTCATAAATCAAATGCTACCATACAAGAGTCTCAAAAAAATAACTTCTACTACTTAATAAATCATGCAAGAAAAGACAAGTTATTCAAACTATGCAATTTTATCCCTGCATTGGCATAATATCCAAAGAATATCTACATACTACAAACCCTTTTCTACATCACAAATAGTTAGATACTACAACCTCTATTTCATATCTGTGCAAACAAAATAATCAAAGGCTTCAAATTGTTTTGATTATTAAACTCTCTCTTATTTAATGGCTCCAAAAGTATTTCCTGTTCTGCAACATTCAATGGTCATAGTAAAGAACAAATTAACTACTGTAGAGCACAGTGAACATAGACAATGTAACTATGAAGTGATTTCACTATGTCGACCTATGAATATAAGATAAACTCTTGTAGTGTATCAAGTAGATGCAAATCAAAGTTCTTCAGAAATCCTTCTTTGTCCAAAATCACAAGGATCTGCAAAGAGGGTTGTTCGATCTATTGCATATGCCCTCATAGAGAAACATTTAATACTATGTGTGAGATCATATCAACGAGTCGAGCAAAGAATACATGATATTCATATAAAGGATATATGATGCACATGGACATTGATAGTGGCATGGCCTTCACACATTATACCTCAAGCATGCCTTATCATATGAATAATGTTGAAATTTCTAAGTCTGTCCCATTAGAAATCCCTACTACATTAGCTGGTTTATTTCACCTATTTGCTTACTCCATTAACAACTTATTTATGCATAAAAATATTGAAAATAAACACAAATGCAACCTTAACTCATATACAGATAAACAACTGAAATATGAGACAAACACACAAGGGACACCATTATTTTTGCACAATCGTGCTCGGAAAAACCCAATGCGGGAAAATTGGTGCAACAGTTTTGAGGGTTTTATTATTATGCAGAACATTGAGTAAAACTAGGGTGCCGAACTGGCTCACCCAACAGAGATTGTTACACGATAGTAATACCTCTTCTTGGAGATAGATATTCAACTTCTCAGCACAAGTCTGCCCCACGTAAATCCTTCTAGTGCTTCTCCTAGACTCTACGTCGGCCCTTCTAGCACCAACCTCACTCCTAAAGCCTCTACGTCAACATTCTTCCTCTTTGCATCATCTCTCTGGCCTTCTGTGTCACCCACGCAAGCCCCTCAGCCTCTGCACAGTCTCTAGATGCCTCTCCGTAGCTCTAGCTGCCTCTGCGTTAGCCTCTTCAGTCACTGTGTCGATGCTCAGGCACTATCCCTGCCTCTCTGCTATGTACTCACTACCACTCACTACAACAAATTACTTGTTCGAATTTTCTCAAGAAACCCCGCTCCAGAAAATCGAACTGATTCATCAATCTTGGTGTATCTCCAACTGGCCCTCAAGCCTCCTCTTATACTTTTCTTGTTGAGTCTTCAATGACTGAAATTAAGTATCTAATCAACGACTAAGATTACATTTGGCTTTATCCATGTCATTTAGAACATTCTCACCCAGTTTTATATTAATACCCATTAATATTTTAATTTTCGTAAGTTTAGACTTAGGAACCCCATTAAAAATATTAATTATTTTAATATATCTCTAACCAGGTGGAATTTCCCCAAACCAATTCTGGGTCTTGGATATCTCATGTTCTTTAGCCTCTCCACCATTGAACATCACACTAGTCCTTCCCCACCGATACCTGTGCTAATGCTTGGCCTACTTCCCAACATCCATTACACCACTACTTCCTGTACTATTTCCCATGGCTCTTCCACTTCCACTGCTACATATGTACTGCAGCTCCCTCTCAACATGTTGCATCTTGTTGCCCATAGCACTACCACTTCTAACTACTGCACTACAACTCAATTACCAAGAAGTAAGTAATTGATCTACCCAACTACTGACATCCTTGTCAGTCTGGAAGCCTCTTGATGCTAAAGCTACCTCTATTGCTTCCTATGCTCCCTCTACTACCTCTATGCTACTACAAACACCTATCTGCCTCTTGCACTGCTGCAACCCCCTCTGTGCCTCTCACACTGATGCAAACACCTCTGTGCCTCTCGCACTGCTACAACCTCCTCTGCACTACTTCATACCTCTTCACTCTAGCACTGCCTTGTCGCTCCATCGTATCTTATTCCACCTGACACCCATCATCCTGCTACTGCCATTCGGGGCTCCTGTAACCGGATATGATCTAAGAGTTTGGGCACCTCAAGGATCCTGCCCCTCATCTTTTGTAGTCCTCTTGACTGTAGTTCGATGTCACCCCACCTCTTCTCTAGAGGTGCATGAGCACTCATGGCACAATCATCATTAGTCTCGACTTCTTTCTCTACCTTATCCGGAGCTACCTTGGAGTCAAAAGCCTCTCCCTTATTCTTCTTCCTAGGGGATTTGGATGCATAATGACCTAGCTCCCCATAATGGAAGCACTTTACCTTGTAGAAATCCTTCTTCTTCCTCTTCCCCTTCCATCCCGCAAATCCCAAAGCTGCATCCTCCTCCTCCTCTTTCTTGATTCGACTACCTTTGACACTACTCCCTGCCTTGGTCAACCATTTGATCTCTTCTTGGTGAAGAGTTGCCCACATCTCTTCCCATCCTCGAAGATTATCTCTACCCAAAATCCCTTGGACAAATGTCTCCCACTCCTCGGAGATTACATTCAGGGCGATCCTCACCATAAAATCCTCATCTAGCGTGGCCCCATGGAAGTAATATGGTCAAGAATCTCCAGCAATCTGAGGAGGAATAGATCTATCTTTTTCCCCTTCTACATCTGATAGGACCACAACTGATTCTCCAATAGCATCTTCCGCTGCAAGGAAGTACCTTGATACAATGTCGTCAAGGTATCCCACATCTCCTTTTTCGTGTTATTTTCAGCAATATGTGGTATGACATGATCCTTAACCCCATCAAGGATTATGCACTTTGCCTTTGCCATTATATCCTCATACTTCTCATTATCAGCTAGGTCGACTGGGATAACCATGGTTCTCAAGGAAAATCCCTTGATGTGATGTCTATCCAGGACTACCAGGATCTTGGCCTTCCAGAGGACAAAGTTGGCCGCCCCATCTAACCTATCCTAATCCCTCATCCCGTTCACTGCCATCTCCGCTCTTCTTCTGGACTCCCTCTGAGTTTCGAATTCCCTCCTAGAAATCTCCCTCTAAGTCTTGATTTCCCTATTGGAAATATTCCCGCCAAAAGTCGAAGCACTCCTCTCTAATCCTCTTTGCAACTGTAACTCAAATATATATTTCTTGGCTAGAAATTCATTAAGGCAATGACTCCCTCTACCTTGGTTCTTTCTCGTTAGGTATTGTTCTACTTGGACAGCAACAACACCCACCAGCTTCGCAATCCACAATCTGCCCATAGCTCCCTAGGCCCCAGCAACTAAAGAAACTAAGCCTTCCAGCTCTACGCAATCCCAGTAAAGGTTCAATCACTCCTCTGGCCAGCTGTGTCAAGCCTACCTGGCTGAGCTAGATGATGTGGCTCTTCATGAGCCTCTTATGCCTTTCTTTGCCTCTGCGTTGGCCCTCTCTCTGGCCCGAAATGATGACGCAAGCCCTCTACGTCACTCCTTCTCTACTATTTTTTGCTTAGGAGTAGCTCTGTCTCTCGAGATAGTTGCTACTGCTACAAATACTTTTGATTACGTTGGTACCTAAATTTAGATGGGGTAGAATGAGGTACCAAGGGAATTGCAACAAGAAGATGATATTAATTCATAGTAGTCCATCATCCACATTAATCCATCCATACTGTTCTACTCATATCATCTTAGGAAACCATACAACTTATAGACATACATTTGAAAAAAATTGAAGGATCGACACATAGCTCATGAACACATTATTGATACAAACTGTCTCTTTCATTAAGCTTAACATAAGGAAATACACAAGGAATTACAAGAGGTGCGAAGTCTGATCATCAAGAACATAAGTAGCATAACCCACAAGAACAGACATAGATAAGTCAAGGAATGATTTTCGCCTTTCCGTAACTCATGAAAGCTCCACCAATGCATGTCTCGCCTGACTGATCAACAACTGACCATTTCTAGCCGTCTCTTATGCCTTTTATCTTCTGCCCTATGCTTTGACTGCTAGTTCCTCTTATCTCTAGCTTGGCTGACTTTGTCCTTGACTACCTTTCGTTTCCCCTTGCTCGGCTGATCTTTCCCTTCCCTTCTCTTCCACCTTTCCACAACTCCCGTTCACTTCTGGTTCTTTGCCCCCCTCTTGGTTGTCAGCTCTGCAACCCCAACGGTCATCCCCACCATCTATCCTTGGTTCATCTTTATGCAAAAAATCAAAATGAAGGCCCCAGCAGGCCCTGACCATAGTTCATTGACTCATCCCCGAGTCAATCTACCCTTGGTGTTGCCTGCATGGTTTTTGACGGCGTTGATGATGTTTTCGTCGGTGCCTCTGTTGTTGCCATCGTCATGAGTTCTATTGATATTATTGTTGCTTCTTGCTTACCTTCTTTTCCAAACGAACGCCCCAACTCTAGTACCGCAACAACATTCTCCTAGTGGAATCAAGTGTACTCATCGAGGGCTACTTTCCAGGTGTTGGTAATTATGTCGGCTTGCTTGAGGAAGTCATCCCATGTTGGAGGTTGGTTGGTCAAGTCGATTGTTTAGTAGGGAGCTCCATTGCTCCTCCATTTCATCACAAAGTTCATGCAAAGCATTGACATGGGAATTGACCGGTGGACTGAGATCCCAGATCTTATTCTTAGTCTTTTTTGACTCCTCCTTAATCTGTTGAACCCAAGCTTCTAGAGAGGTAACCTCTCCATCCATCCTCTTATGTTGTTCCTTGTCTTTGTAGTTCCAGATGTCGGCGAGGAGTTGTTGAATTTGTTGTCGAAGTGGGTATACCAGTTGATTTTTCATGTCCAAGTTGACTAACCAATCATGTACCTGATCTCTCAGAATGTACCCCTCGGCCAGGGTGTCAACAATAGAGGCTTTCATTGTGGCCATGATAGTGATCCTTTGCTCAATCTCAACAATGTAGCTAGTGGATGGATTGGGCAGAGTCATTTTCGCAGCCTCGAGGCTCTGCGTCAGCTCCCTGTTGATAGAAATCAGCCCAGTGCATTTTATTTGAATATGGTCGTGGCATTCAACAAGGGTGCATGCAGAAAATTCCTTTGGGGCTTCGATAACTACTTTTGTAATGGTTGGAAAACATGATTGGAACCATGATGTTACCCTATCAACTTGTGTCTGCAGCTGTTGATTTCTTTGACAGAGAGGATCTCACTCGGCTGTGAGTGCAGTGATTTGTTGATTCTACTACTCATGTTCGAAAACAAGTTCATTGTGAATCTTCTTCGCCTGTTGTGATGCCTGCTAAATGAATCCAAACAATTGTGCAAAGGACCAATTATAAATATTTTATGGTTGCATAGTGGATGGGTGTGGGAATCCGCTCTGCAAGAGTTGGCCACTGGCAACAGACTTCTTAGATTGGCCTTGGGGTGAGGCTGCTTGTTGTGAGGGTTCCACAAATTGAATTATTGGAGGAATAATAAGTGTGTCGAGATCAATAGGAAAAGTTAAAGATAATGGAGTTCCAAACGGTTCAATATTTGGAACCACTGGGTTTAAGGCGACAGGAACTTCGACTGGCAATGGGCCTCACACAAATAGCAGTGATATCATTGACGTGGTGTTTCTACCTCCCCCAAGGAGCATCATGGCCGACTGAATGGCCAATTCAACCTCCATATCTTCGGTGCTTATTTGGGTGCCAGAGGGGATGGAGTCTGACAGCGTTGCGGAGGTAGAGGCCGTATGTAGGGATGGATCCTGTGAGCAAGGTGAAACAATAGACGTAGAGGGTGTAGTTTCTTCGACAATTTGGGAGGCCATGGAAGTTTGGGGTCCTTCATTAGTGAGGTCAACTACAAGCACGGTGGGCATGGCTTTTTGCTTCTTTCTAGCGGGGCACTTGGTGCTTTTTGGCTGCCTAGGCTTGGAGATGGTTGACATGGGAATCGACTGGTGGACTGAGATCCTAGATATTATTCTTAGTATTTTTTGACTCCTCCATAATCTTTTGAACCCATGCTTCTAGAGAGGTAACCTCTGCATCCATCCTCTTATGTTGTTCCTTGTCTTTATAGTGTCGGATGAAGACGAGGAGTTGTTGAATTTGTTGTCGAAGTGGGTATACCAATTGATTTTTCATGTCCAAGTTGACTAACCAATCATGTACCTGATCTCTCAGAATGTACCCCTCGGCTAGGGCATCAACAATAGAGACTTTTAGTGTGGTCGTGGTAGTGATCCTTTTCTCAATCTTAGCAGTGTAGCTAGTGGATGGATCGAGTAGAGTCATTTTCGCAACCTCGAGACTCTGCTTCAGTTCCTTGTTGATAGAAATCGGTCTAGTGCATGTTGTTTGAATGTGGTCGTGGCATTCAACAAGGGTGCACGCAGAAAAGTCCTTTGGGGCTTTGATAAATACCTCAATAATGGTGGAAAGACGTGATTGGAACCATGATGTTACCCGGTCAACTTGTGTCTGCAGCTGCTGATTTCTCTGATGGAGAGGATCTCACTTGGTTGTGACTGCAGTGATTTTTTTATTCTTCTGCTCATGTTCAAAAACAAGTTCATTGTGAATCTTCTTCACTTTTTGTGATGCCTTCTAAATGAATCCAAACAATTGTGTAGAGGACCAATTATAAATATTTTATCGTTGCATAGTGGATGGGTGTGGGAATCTTCTCTGCAAGAGTTGGCCACTAGCAACAGACTTATCAGAGTGGCCTTGGGGTGAGGTTGTTTGCTGCGAGGGTTCTACAAACTGAATCATTGGAGGAATAATAAGTATGTCGGGAACAATAGGAAAATTTAAAGATAATGGAGTGCCAAACTGTTCAATATCTGGAACCAATGGGTGCAAGGCGAAGGCACTTTGACTGGCAATGGGTCTGACCCCAATAGTAGTGATATCATTAACGTGGTGTTTCTACCTCCCCCAGGGAACATCGTGACCAACTGAATGGCCAATTCGACCTCCATATCTTCATTGCCTATTCAAGTGCCGGAGGGGATGGGGTCTGACAGTGTTGCGTAGGTTGAGGCCATATGCAGGGATGGATCCCATGAGCAAGGTGAAACAATAGATGTAGAGAGTGTAGTTTCTTTGACAATTTGGGAGGCCATGGAATTTTTGGGTCCTTCATCAGTGAGGTCAACTACGGGCATGGTGGGCATGACTTTTTGCTTCTTTCCAGTGGGGCGCTTAGTGCTTTTTGGCTGCCTAGGCTTAGGGATGGTTGGCTTAGATTGAAAATGAGGCCCTATAGACGAGATAGCAACAACTAGGGGTGCAGTGATGATTGGATTATGCTATGAAGAGCCTTGCAACCCAACAAACTCATAGGCCTCACCTGATGAACCAGTTAAGCTAACGATGGTCTGCTTGATGGAGCTCATCTTTTTATTCATCTGGGTGACCATTAACTACAATTCCTGCTTCGACGACTTCTTCCTTGCGTCCAAAGTTGCATCTCCTATCAACGGTTGCACTACCATTTTCCCAAACAAATATCTGTATTTTCCTTATTTTATCTCGTAGGAAACTCCTGGCCATGATCCGACTTTTGTGTGGAATTCTTCAGTTGCTAATGTGAAATTTTGTGCCAGCATTTGGAAAGTGACTGGATGGACACAATGTAGCATGAGGAAAGTGTTGTCGTGCGTCACCCCGAACCAAATTACCTATGAATATTCATCAAGCAGTGCCCTGGGAATCCTTTCAAAGACCCTTATGACCCCTAGCATTTTCACATACCACTCGTTGAAGGTTGGTTCATTGATTTCTTTGTTGATAGGGTCCCTTGATGTCTGCCATGGTGTGTATCTGGGAGCATATGGCTGGTCTTTGGAGATTTGCACCAAGTCCCTTCCTAATGGAGGGCGCCACTTCCACATTTCTAGGGTCATGATCAAATAGCCAAAAATGAAGTTAGTTCTTCTTTTGTACACATTCTCACATGTCTCGAATAGTTCATTCAATAGGAATGTGGACCAATTTAGCGATTCCCCTTCTCTGCAGTGCTCCACAACTTAAATGGTGTCCATAGTACATTCATTTCTTGAAAAGTGTTACATCACCTTCCTGGCGATGATATAGCAGGAAAATCTAATGTGGTCTTTATTGACTAAGTCAATATTTTCTCCCTTCTTGCCTCTCTTAGTGTCGTATTTTCTATAATAGTCGTTATCTCCTTCCTTCTTTGCTCGTTTCGAAGTTCTCTGAAAGGTCATAGGGATTGCATTCCTTGTGGCCAATAACTTCATAACCCATTGAATATCATCTACATTAATTGGGTATTCTCTATCCATCCAAAGCAACCCCACGTGCATCCTACTGATTAATTGCTTCGTGCATTGCATCATGGCCAAAGTCGTGTCGAACACTAGAAAAATCTCAATTTTATCAACATTGATCACTGAATTCCCCTGAATTCCACCTTGGATTTAGTCACCTTTGTGCCATCTTCCTTTGTAATTGTCTCTGTGTACATTTCTCGCTTCAGTGTCGAGAATTGGAAGCAATCTGATAGGTCATTGTCCACTAGCGTGGCATTGTCATATTTTCCATACAACGGCTCTGTGACTGCAATTCTTGCATCCACCCATCTTCGGGAACTGAAGTTATCGTCTTTGTCATATTGTAGCACCACTAATAAACTGAAATCACTGGAGGCCGACAACAAATTCTTCAATGGCAACATTGAAGAACATCTATGGCTCAGACAATTCTACCACATGAACTTGAAACTCTAGGAACTTCGGAATTTCCACCCAGATTAAGTAGATCAGCTTCAACACGACTTTTGACTAGACCTGATAACTAATTACTACGGAAACTTTCCCTATGTAGACTCAAACGTATTAACCCGTCGCCAGCTAATCTGTCCCTGACTTGGCTGACATATCCTGTGAAAAGACAAGATGGAGCAAATGGGTAATAATGTTATCATAATGGCAGATGTTTAGGAGTTAATTTTTCTATAACGGGAAATATCCTACGGAAATTTGGACCGACAATGGTATTATTTCTTAATTATTATGCAAAACACACTTAGTACTTGTGACTAACCTCCCCCGCCCCCCACCCCCCGACCATAATCAGTTGTGGTGTGGTGACATGGAAGCCGCAACTAAAATGAACACTCTGGGTTTGTTTTATTCAAAATAAACTAACTGACAAATTGACTAACTGATTCCTACTGACTCTCCTAACTCTACCTACAGTCTCCTTGCAGAGACTTCATCAATGTTGAACATGAACATTTGGTTGATGGAAGTGTTTTAGGAGTGCGCCATTCACCCATTTGTTGTAGCAATATCTCGTCCAGTTGCGCGAGCTTCACCTCTTCAAATTCCTTGATCTCTACGACTATGAATGGTCCTAACCAATGCATCTGTAACTTGCCTGGAAACTTTTGGAACTTGTTGTCATAAAAAAAAACCTGTCCCCCAACCGTGAAGGATTTATTCTTGATGTGTCTGTCATGCCATGCCTTCTACCTTCTTTTCTCAACTAATTGGTGGAAGTCTCCTAAGAATCTGGCCTCGTCTAATTCAAATAGTTCCTCCAATCGCATTTGTAGCAACTCATCCTCTGACATCCTGGTGGCCTGGACAATGAAGATGCTAGGGCTTGCGAACTCTTCTGACACAATGTCTTCTTAACCATATACCAACTGAAATGGCATATGTTTGTTTAATCTCTTTGTTGTTGTGTAGTACGCCCATAGTTTGGCTAGAACACTTTCATCCCAGTCATCTCGATTTGTCAAACACACTTTGGTTAATCCCTTCTCAAGTATCTTGTTAAATGCCTTGATTGTTCCCTTAGCCTATGGATGATATGGGTTGCTCTTGTGATGTTTTATTAGGAAGTTTTGCAATAGGGAAGCGACTGGTTCATTAATGGAGTTCCTTGGTCGCTTGTGAGGCCTCTTGGGCACTTGAATCTTATAATGATATTTCCAAAAATGAACATTGTTGCCATGTTCGCTAGATAGTATTTCACTGGTGTCACCTCAGCCCATCTTGTGAAATACTTAATCGTAGTGATGATGTACCTTGCTTAAGTGTGATGTGTTGGCGGGTTGATCAGACTGATGAAATCAATTTCCCACTTTTTGAATATTTACAAACCGCGTACTCAGTGTAGCAGAATTTCATCGCGATGCAATGGTTTCCCAATCCTCTAGCACATATCGCATCCTTTACCATACTCCTTGGCATCCTTGTATATCATTGGCCACCATAGCCCTGCTTGCAACAATTTCTGACCTGTCACCTTCCCCCCACGTGGCGCCCGCGACTCGAGAGTGACATTCCTATATAGCTTTCTGTCACTCGTGCTATAGGACACATCGCTACAAAACTTGAGCCAACCCCAACTTGTATAGATGCCCTACTATAAATTAATATTTGGTTGCTCGCATGACCATGTATCTTCTTTGCGTCATTGTGTATTCCTATGGACAATTCGGTGTGGCCAGGAATGTTGTGATCTCTTCCAATTAATCAAGAATCGCTTCCACTCTAAATAGATCAGCATCAAGCAGTTGGTTGTCCAAAGAGCCCCCACTTTCCCCTTATTCCAATCTCGATAGGTGATCAGGCTCGATGTTCAGTCGTCTTAGTTTGATGATTACCTCGAATGTGAAGTCTTGGAACAATAGCATCCAATTGCATATCCTCCCTTCCAATACCGAATTGTTGACTAAGTATTTCAATGTTGAGTGGTATATGAAGAACTTGAACAGGCCCCAAGGTAGGTAATGCCTAAACTTTTGTAAGGAATACACCATTGCTAATGCTTCTCTCTCAATCATGGTGTAGTTTTCCTTTTCAATCAACAACTTCCTGTTGGTAAAGTAAATGGGGTGGTCCAAGTTACCTTCTCTTGGTTGCACCAACACTGCTCCAGAGAAATTCCAGAGGCATCAATATGTACATGGAACTACTTATTCCAATCAGGATTGTTAACACTAGAAAATCATGCACATACTAGTACAATCCATAAGACATTAAAAGTGTCTAGTAGAATGCATAGGTGGACAATTTTCTAACCTAATACATTAAAAAGATTCAAAAATCAAAGGTTCTCCTAAGGTCCATAGTTTATAAAGGAAATCAATTAAGGTCGTGTGTATATTTTTTCGATTGCACGCATGCAGAATATCATCAAAAAAGCCACCCAGTTGTAGAAAAGGTGACTCAGCCATCCAAGACCACTCTACACACTTAGAGACGATTTCTTGATATGAGGTTAGCCTAATACAGTAAAATTGAACTCACCTTGGAGAAGTGAAACCCTCAATAGAATCCTCGTCCTACTCATGTATTTATCATACATGTACCAAGAGAAAGAAGAGGGATTCAAAAAACTATATATAAATAGGCCATGGGATAGCCAAAATAAGAGACATTGGTATGTTGACCAAATTGCTTGTAACCAAACCACCATTTCATTGTTGAAGCAAGGAAGTGAAGAGAGCTAACATGTTGGCCAAATTGCTTCTAAGCAACCCAGCATCCTAGTGAGTGAAGAACAATCCACCCTTTGGAGAGCCTTCACACTTCTTTGAGAGAGAGGAGAAACTTGCAAAGTGATTGAGGAAAATAAACATCCTTGCTAAGGATTATTGAGCTCCCTAGCTCAAGGAATTCTCTTCAAGTGTTCTGGTATTCTGATTGTATTCAACCTCTACCACCAGCAATCAATAAAGGGAGATTTTCCATATATTATTGATGTGTTTGCTCCATTTGAACATTGTTATGTTCATGAACCTCTTTATTTAAGTTTATGTTTTTGTATGCATTGTATCCATTATTTACAATGTTGTGTTTATTTAAGTCTATCCACTAACAACACCAATTTTGACTGTGATCCTTTGCACGTAACAATCCATTGCTAAGGGGGGTTTTTTGGTACACTTTTGCTCCAAAAACACTACAACAGGAATGGAAACCATATTGATATCTTTTCATTAATCTAGAGACCGTTTGCAGGACCTCCTCTCTACACAAACATTCTTCAAGGTGATCCTCACCTCCCTGGAATTTTTACAGTTCCTCTGGACCTGTTCTGAGTCTGTGGAAGTGAAGAAATTTCAGAATTTTCTCACCCATGCATATTCTTCTTTGACATACGTGAAGCATGCATCTGTATCTTTGAGAAACGCAAAGTGCACATCTATTTCTATAGAACACGTGCGGCAAACAGAAAAACAACAAAAAAGCCTTTTATTTTTCATTTTTCTCAGGTGATTAGAAGCCTCTAGTGAATTTCCTTCACCTCTACATTGTATATTTACTTTCAATACCCCTAGTTTCTTGAATGAGCTCTAGTTCATCAACCAATTAGATTTTTTTTATTTTTTATTTTATTTGCAAACAAATACCCACATAGCTTAATTAGGGAGAAAAGTAAGTGGCCATAATCCACATATGTTTTCAAACTATTTCGCTTAATTTTCTAAAAATAATATTAGCTTAATTATTAAAGCAAGTAAGTGACCATTATCCATGAATATTATTACTAAATAAAGAATTTTTTTTTTTTGGGCTAGGAGCAAATGTTAGTAAAGAAAATGAGTAATCCCTTCTTCCCTTGTGTCTCCTAGACGAACTTTGGATTGCATATGAAAACCTTCTTGAAAATATTTGAATTTCCATCTCCCCCTTTAAACTCCACATAGTTTAATATGAAAAAGTAAGTGGCCCATAATCCACAAACAAAATTATTTTTCCATGCAAGGAACAACCAACACCTAATGTAATTAAAAGGATATTGAAAAGGATCATCGCATATCCAAATCTTATCACACTTGTATGTTCACATTGCATAACACACTAAGCCTCCATACACTTTGTACTCAAAGACCATCCATTTTTGGGTCTTTGATTACTTAGTCTATTTTGGCTTACCAAGTCACCCCATAAGTGAAATAAGCCTCTTTAAAAATAACCATAACCCGAACAAATTAAGTTTCCCCACAGGGGCCACCAAAAAAATTTATAGTTGTTGAATTTCTAGTGAGCCTAAAAATCCTTCAACAATTCCACAGAAAATAAAACCCAAGCATGGCAAAGACCCGATTTAGAGGGGGTTCAGCTTAGGCCTCTACTTGCCATACTCTTTGGGGCTACATGACCCATCTAGTGCTCGGTACTGGTAACTGATTACCAAGAAGCTAAATACTCGAATGCTCCTATGAAATGAAGGTACTTAGTGGCCAAATCTAGGGCATCATTCCCTATAGGTGACGGTGCAGGCAGCACTCGACCCTCATTACCATTACCATTACCTTGGTTGATTCCTTGGCTACTGGAAGGTGTTGCCAGTTCTTTCGGGACGTTTCCCTAGGACCCATCATAGGTTATCTCCACAAGCCCAGTTACTTTGAAATTGAACAAGATGATTAGGTCTTCATAGGACTATTTATCATATGCAACAAACAAAGACCTTTTTTTGTTTGCTTGGTCACATAGTTTAATTAAAGGAAAATAAACAATTGATATTTTCACTTTTCTTTATGTATGTGATCCATTAATAATATATATGATATATATATAAATTATATATATAATACTATATTATAATATAATATATATATATATATATATATATATATATATCTCCGCCCATCACTAAAATCAGAGTAGTGCACAATCTAAATCGATGCCATAGGGGACCCCATGAATCCCCTTCGATCTAGGTGTTTTTTAAACCTCCCCCCATTACCGGGGGGTGTACCAGGACTCTCACCATTTAGGTGGAGAAGATCTCATCCAGTCACCATTATTGGATCTTCCTTTATTGGTGCAACGTTTCTTGGAACTCCTCCATGGCAACGGACACCCTTCACCACTCCTGAAGGATCACCACATGCTACCCCCTTTGGGAGTGCACACACTTCTCCTCCAAACAGCCCCTGAGCTACCCATTAGGGTAATCCTCCAATGACATCCCCACAGAGGACTCCACTGCACATAGCTGTCCTGAATCGCTTTGCGATGGTAGAAAATGTACAGATCATGTTTTTAGCTTCGTTAAATCTCCCAAATTTAAGCAAGCTCACAAATGACCAAATTGAACATGGCCAAAATTGGCTATATATGCCCACAAAGATCCCTTCAAGTATTACAAAATTTGAGGGAAAGCAGGGTGAATACCAAAGGATCCACGTCATGAAATTTCACCTATGATGTTCATCTAACAGTATCACAGAAGATTCTATTAGATTAAGGCTATTTCAACACACCCTAACAGGACCTACTGTGAAGTGGTATATATACCAACCCTCTGTATCTCACGGAACCTTTAGCTCATTAGCTAAAGAATTCCTTACTTTATTCCAACTCCCAATCCACCATGATTTTGGGTTGGATATTCTAACCAATTTCAAGCAAACACAGGCTACACATATCTCGAACTACATCCATGAATAGTAAAAACGTCGCAGCTTGTGCAAAACTGATTTTCAAGATAAAGTATTCCTGGACATTTTCTTGAGATCCCTCACCTCCAAAATCTCAAAGGACGTGAGTAAAACATTTCCACAAAGCAATGAAGAAGCCATAAATAAAGCCTAACAACTGGAGCTAATCTACAACCAGTCGAGGTTCATTTACCACGTATTCCCAGACGCCCCGCGCCTGTAATCTTATTGAGAAATAGCAAGCACATCCAATACTGCTAACAGGTTAATTTGGGCCCTATCCCAAAGACATCACAATAGTAGCGGCCAAGACCCTATGTATGCAATGAATGGACCATCTTACGATGCTACGCCACCATTACAAAATAATGGGTATTATAATGGTCAACCCGCACCTATGTAGAATATAGGCAATAGGGTTAACCAACACCAGCCCCCCCAAGGAGGCTCGTATCATCCCCCACAGGGAAATAAATACTCCTCCTGGAGTACGGATAAAACGTCTGCTCCCCCAAACCAATATGTTAACTAGGGACAAGAGAACCAATATTCTCCTTTCCCAACTCTGCAACAGAATAACCCACCAAAGCAAAACAATGCACTGGTAAATCTAGTGCAACCATCTCTCGCTTCATCGCATCAATTAGAAGAACAACTAAATTTGGTTAATTCTTCTAACGGTGTTAGGAAAAAATTGAAAAATAAACCAAAGGGAGAGCCAGAGCAGGCAGGAAGCAATTACCAACAACCCTCATGGGCATTGGGAAGGGACAACCCCAACTGGAACCAAAACTAGGGTACAGCCAATAACAACTCGCAAAAATAATGCAAGAACACTAATCTCCAGACTAATCATGCATGCACCATCTACAAGGAATATTTCCATTATACCCATCATTGTTCCCAACTTCCCAATTTAAAAAGGATACAAGACAATAGGGGGCAAAGTGGCCAACTAACTACAGACATGCAGGAACCCTTTACCCATCAGGGAATTTTTAACACCCAGCAAAAAAACCTACCTGCAGGGAACCTCAACGATACTCCTAACCATGATATCTTCATGATAGGAGATGAAGTCCTCTTGAAAACTAGGAATCGTATTTATGAGGCTCCCCGAGAGCCCAGTCTGTTCACCTTGGCTATGGCTATACCTACTGGACCATTGACCATTACATGACCTCACATAGATGTCAAGCCCAAAATGGTTAAACGAAATTTACGATGCGCATGGCCCAATTCAAGAGCTACGCACAAGTATAGTAGATGAATTGGCTTAGTCTTCATTAGATATGTTATCACTTGAATACCTGCAGACGTACCCAACCCAGTGGAAAGCCCTACTTTCCATTTTAGGCACAATAGACCCATCTGATTCCCACCTCATGGTCTTTGACTTAGACAAAGCTATTCCTTGGCTACCCTCAACCATCGCTTTCCAAATCCCTGTCTCAGTTTAGAATATCAATATCCATCATTGCATCATCGACAAAAGGGCTTCCACGTGCATCATGTTCAAATCAATTTGGAAAAAATTAAGATCCCCTGAACTTAAGCCTTCTGACATAATGCTCAGATCATATGATGGGTGCCCTTCTGCCCCCGTCGGTCTATATCCTAGCGTTCTGGTTAAGTTGACTGGAAAAACAGTGTTAATAGACATTTAAGTACTCGATGCCCAGTTGGATTACAACATCCTCCTAGGCTGAAGCTATATGTACAAAAAGCTCGTATTCACCTCATCGGTGTACAAATTCATGATGTTCCCCCACGAGGGAAAGGTCATTACCATTGATCAACTCACATACTACGAGAAGACAACTTCACCCACACCAGATGGCGTGTTTCCCTTAGTATCCCAAGAAGTGATCACTACTTACACTAAGCTCAGCCTAGGCTAGTTTAAGCCATCAAGCCTCCTAGGAACATGCCCATGAGACCCTCTAGAATACAAGAGCTTGTCCAAATACCGGAGCACCAATTTTCATGACGACTTCATCAAACACCACCCAAACAATGGAATCAGTTCCAGAGACCCCAACACCTGCAACTTAAGAAGTTAAGTCTTTACCTCCTGCAATCACACAAACCCCCTTCTTATGCCCCCCACCTGGGTTTGTCTCACACCAAACCATGGAAACCCTCACATTACCAAATATAACTCTTGCAATACTAGTTTGGTACGTGATCCTCGTGACTACGTCAGCTGATTCAGGACACATGCAGAAAGGGAGCTTCCATGTATCTCCATTGCAAAGGAGCACCCTACTCAAAATTGTCTGAAACCTACCACAATTGGAGCCGCCAGAAAAGAAGAACAAAACGGTAAAAAAGGAGAAACTTCCAACTCCTCCAAACACGTACAACCCTGCGCATTATGTGAGGATTTTGGGCACCCAACTCATATATGTCCCGAAATAGATGAACTAAAAACAACAATGAATTCTTCCAACACATTGGTAACCTTAGCTCCACCAAAAGGAGCAAAATTTGTACCCTTACATAACAAGGAAGTACACGCCAACCATGAGTGCACCATATGCAATAAATATGGACACTACACTCGCCATTGTCCAAATGTCCCTGAACTCCAAAAGACGTTAAAAGGTCTCATCCAAACCATGAGCAATGAGTCCACAGTGCCAACCCCGTCTCCACATAACCAAAAAAATGCCAAAACATCTTCTACATACAGGAAGAAGCATCATCTAGTTCCGCACCCACCTACAACACACAAGGATGAATAAACCATATTTTTACCCCTACACTTTACCATGTGCTATATGTGATGACCCTACCCATCTGGTAGACTGGTGCCCAGAATTATGGACACACTACCAAGTCCCACCCAACACCCTAGAGGACCCAAGAAATAGGTCTAGGAAGAAATACCACATATGCACTATTTGTGGGGAGAACCACCATAAAAGGAGGTGCCCTCACCTTCCTCAATTCTGAAAAACAACAAATTTCATATGTAAATTAGTAAAGGAAAATCCCGATCTACTGGTCTCGAATACGTAATCCACAAAACCCACCCCACCACCCAGTGAAGAAGGACCCCTATATTTCCTATGTGTGTTCAAGGAGGAAAGATGGCTAGGCCCTCGCCATTTCACCTCCCATCACCATCACCAGGCTAGACCCAACCAAAAGCAATCAAAACACCCCTAGCAAAGAAAGTCGCCCATCACATGTGCATTATGTGACAAACCAAAGCATTTGATCAATAAATGTCACGAATTGATTCTATTCAATGATATCTTCCACTTAGTAGCCCAAATCCCCTATAAGCACCTCTCAAACCAAGAAAAAATCACACGATGTTATTGTCGCATATGCTCTCAATTCCACCACACAAGGAATTGTCAGTGCCTTACACAATTTCGTGCAGCAAGAGCAACACTAAAACAAACCCATGCAAACAAGCCACACAATAACAAAACCTTGCCTCAGAGATGGATACCCCCACAAGATATCATGTCTCACCACAACAAGACCTCGCCTTAGAGATGGATACCTCCACAAGATGTCCTATCTCACAATAACCAGACCTCGCCCCAGAGATGGATACCTGCACAATATATCCAGTCATACAATAACCAGTTCAGAGAGACCATGTGCATGGTACGATAGAAGTTCAAAATCCTTTGGAAGGGCCCACATATCATCAAAAATTTCCTCCGAAAGGGGGCATACATACTATCAGATCTTGACAGGACTTCGCTAAAAATCCCTATCAATGGTCTCTACCTCAAAATCTTTCACCCATAAAATGTTAGAGTAAGCATGTATGTACAGTGACTTATTGTTTATGATGACCACCTCATCATAGATGTATTCTAAAAATCTCTCTCTCCTCTCATGTAAACAGATGGATCTTCCACTAGTTTATCACCACAGGTTCACTAACAGCGCATCTTGATGGTCGTAAAATCTTGCTACACACCATGGGCCATATATTCTCCTGACTGAGAACGTTATCTCTCTAATGGGCTATGTATCGGGTCATCCACCAACAATCAAGTAGAATATGATGTCGTCATAGGCCTCATGGCTGATGCTCACCACCTAGGCATCCGTCACTTGCATGTATTCCTTGATTGCCAGCTCATAGTATCGCAATTAAATAGGACAATCCAAGTCCATGATTCATGCCTTTTTCGCAAGTATCTACATGCACAAAGTTTAGCTAGACGTTTTGATCAAATCACATTTACACATACCCAGAGTTGAAAACCATATAGCTGATCACATCGCTAATCAAATCCTAGACTTGTATGCATCAAACAACAATGTGAACTTTGAAATGGGAACTATAAACTCAAAACGGAAACTCTAGCCAAAAAAAATGAAAAACAATGCTAAAAATGAAAAGCGTTGATGCTGGAATAACACATTTTTTTCTTCTGGAGTAAATTTTCAATTTGTTTTAAAAATGGCAGTGAAAACCAATTTTTTGTGCAAAAATTGTGCAAAAAACACCCTGAAAACGAAAAGCGTTAATGCTAAAATAACACTTTTTTTTCTAGAGTAAATTTTCAACATGTGTTGATGAAATAAGGTTTTTTTTTTTTTCAAGATAAATTTTCAACACTTTGAAATAATGGCATAAAAAAATTTATCATGACTCCGAAAAACAATTAAATTTCAAAAGAATAATTAAAACATAAAATTAAAACAATGAAAAAGAAAAAGTTTAAAAAAATAGCAAAATATAAAT